>PVIC010055632.1:0-11152 GCA_004025085.1 Thryonomys swinderianus
CGAGGCGCTGCGGCCACAGGCCCCGGAGCCCCAGCAGCCACTGCAGGGCGAGGCTCAGGACGTGCTGTGCTCCCAGAAGCTGTGAGGAGTCCGTGCCTCTGCCGGACAGGCCGCTGGTTCCCACTCAGTGGACGGATTTCAGACTTCTGCTTTCCAAGTTTCTGAAAGAATCAGCAGGCGTTAAGCCTCCAATTTGTTATTTTGATAATTAACCCAAAAGTTCTCTTACCTTGTTTCTTTTCTGTCATAATCTTATATTGTTATTTTATAGAAAGATTCACAAATCGCTTCTCAGCCTTGGCTAAGATCAAGTGTAGGAAGATTCACAAAGGAAGCCATCTGTTCCTTGGCTTTTCTTTGGTAAAAAGTTATTTATTAATAATTCAATCTCTAGTTATAAGTGTATTCAAGTTTTCTCTTTCTCAAGAGTTGGTTTTGGTAGTGTGTGTGTTCAGGATGCCATACTTTCTCTAGCATGTAATTCATAATGTTCAGTTCTAGTCCTTATTTCTCTAAGGCCAGTGGAGTAGTCCTTAGTTTCATTCACAATTCTGGTAAATTTTCTCTTTTGTCAGAGTCCACGAACTTTTCTCATCTATGTTGACACTGTCACACAAATAGGTTTTCCAATTTTCTCTATTCTTAGTGGATATTCTCTCCTGCTTATAATTTTTCCTTGCTTCTACTGTTTTTTTGTTTGTTATTTCCTGTTAATATCATTTCTCTAAATTTTGAAATTAAGGTATTTTCTTAAGATAATTCTTCTTTTCTTGATACTGGGGATTAAACTTGGAACCTTGTGCCTCCAGCGTACGCACAGTACCACTTGAGCTAAATCCCGGGCCCTAAGATAATTCTTATTTTTGAATAGAGACACATGCCATTACAAGTTGCCAATGAACATGACATCTGTTGCCCACTAAAATTTAGTATGTTTTGTTTTCATTTGAAACTACTAATAGTGTCAAATTTATATTCTTTTCATGGATTTTTTTATTGGATTGGTTTTATACGAGTGTGCTTTCTAGATATACGTGAGTTTCAAGAGTTCCTCGTTGGAGATTGCTAGTTCAGTTTGACTGCGGATGGTGAAGAAGTTTTGTATAATCTCAACCTTAGATTTATCAGACTAGGTATGTGGCCTGCATGTGGTTTGTCGTAAGTATCCACACGCCTTCTCCCGGGTCTCTGTAATCACTGTTGGGAGGGAGGTGTCTGTGTATCATCACGTCCTCTGTGACCTTCTAATATCCTTTATTTTCTCCAGCTTTGTCATCATTTGCTCCAAACGTTTTGACATCTGTTGCTAGGTGACAGTGCTTTTTAATTAATTGGTCCCTTTATTGATACACATTGCTTTTACTTTTCTAATAGTTGCTGAATCGACCTATTTTGTTTAACAAGAATCTCTTGCAGGCCCCTGTAGCATGGATGTGGAGGCTTCCTATACTTTCATACTATTTGTGTCTCTGAATATCAGTTTCTTTCACAGATAGGACATAGTCTGATCTTGTTTCATTATCCTCCCACTCGTGAACTTCCTCGAAGAGTCTGGCTCGCCTACAGGCGAGTGCCCAGGGGAAAGGCCTCTCTTCCCGCGGCGCGCTGTTTCCCAGCGAACCTTCTAAGTTCTCTGTGACAGCTGCTTCTGCTCGGCTGAGTGTTCAGCATTGCCGGTACTATCCATTCTCATTCCACGTGTGAATTACCTTTCTTCATGGTCGCACTGGGCGGGCTTCTCCACAGCAGCAAAGCTAGTCGGTGTGCGCGGTGTGCGGCGTGCAAGAACTCGCGTGGGACTGTCGCTGAGCAGCGGCTCCTGCCGTCCTCCGTGGGGACGGCGTCGGGCTCTGCGGCGCTGGCCGCGGACGGAGAGGCCCAGAGGCTGATGCCTAGTCCGGGTGGAAAGACCGAGCGGGGCCGGAGGAGACACGGCCCAGGCGGAGGCGCTCGCGTCTGTCCTCTGCGCGGGCTCCGCGGGGTTTGCGCTCCGTCCGGGCCCCCAGGGCACGGGTGGGTCTCAGGGCTGACTCTCACCCGGCTCCCACGCGGCCCCTCCGTCAGCCGGCGCCGCCGCGTCCCTTCGCGCTGCAGGTGACCCCCCAGCGGAGACGGACGCGCCTGTCCTGCCCGACTGGGCCTCCCCGGGACAGGGCGCAGGGCGCCCCACGACGTTCCCAGGGACGCTCGGTTTTCCGCGGGCGAGCCCTGCGGTGGGTCAGGAGCGCGGCCCTGGCCTCTGTTCTCACGGCGAAGCAGCCCGTGCCGCGTGGTCAGGGGCCAGCGAGAAGGAGGCCGGGCTGGCCGGGCTGGGCAGGGCGTCCTCCAGACCCTGGAAGAGGACACGCTGCCGTCCGGCCTCGGACGCGCCCCCCTTGGAAACGCCGCACTGCGCTGGTCACTTTCTGAAACACGTGTGGACGGCTCCGTCTACAAGTGTCCTCACTTGAGTTCTCACGACTTTCTTTATGTCCCGGGCTGGCTTAAATGTTTACAGAAATTTCTAACATTAAAAGAGGACGCTGTGCCCTCCTTTACCTCAGTCACAGGAACTGGAACCAAACGGCCTCTGGCTCTTCCCCGAGGTGGAAATGACCATGAAAAGTAAAGTTTTGAATTGATTCCAAATATTGAGGCAGCCGCAAGACACTGAAGAGGCCAGTCGTGGTAGTGCCTGCCTGTAACCCAGGACTCAGGAGGCTGAGGCAGGAGGGCCACTGTGACTCTGATGCCAGCTTGGGCTGCAGAGTGAGTTCAACGCCAACCTGAACTGTCTACTGTGATCCTGTCTCACAACAAACAGACACACAAATTAGAAAGGACTTTGAGGACTTCCAGAACTGTTTCAGGAAGGAGGAGCGCTGACGGCATGAGTGTTTTCGAGATACGGAGGAGTGTCCTGAGGGGTGTTAATGGCAACGTGTCAGCTTACATCATGAAGAAACAATAAATGTTTAAGACATATTTATCTGGCTTGAACTGTACACAATATATACCTGTGTAGACACACCTCACGGTAAATAATAGATGAATAAAACATTTATGTTTTCACTTATCACTAAAAGTGGACTTAATTTTTAAAAAATGATAACCAGCTTGATCTCCATAGGCATTTTAATTGCTTGTTCCCTGGGGAAGCAGGATGAGGAGCTTTAGACGGCCTCCGGGGAAACCTCAGCGTCCCCGTCCAGGCTCGACCCCGTGGCCTCCGTGCGGGTCCACGGCTCCGTGAGGAGCTCGCTGGGCACCGCCCCGTGGAAAGGGCCGCGTCACGGGGTGGAAATCTTCGTTCTCACGGACAGGCTCTCCCATCCCAGCTCTCTGCTGTGAGCTTGGAGTGCGGCCAGGGAAATCACTGGCTTAAAAATACATGGATTTTGAGGTGAGAACCTCTTCACAATTTTTTGTTTTTGCTTTTTTCCATTGCTGGGCATTGAGCCTAGGCCTCCACGCTGAGCTGCAGCCCTGACCGTGTTTGGTTTTTGCCTTGAGACCGAGTACTGCTGAGTCATTAGCTCGCTCCCGCTGGGCCCAGCCCGCGCTCCTCCTTTCTGTGTCTAGAGCCGTGAGCAGCGGACTGTGTAAGAGAAGCCGCCTGAGGCTCCGTGTTCACAGACGGAGCAGGTAAGTGGATCTTCCCCGGACACGGGAAGAACTGACGGCAGGTCCGGAGCTTGGTCCACGTGACCATCTCTGTCTCCGTTGTTGCTCCACCTGAAATGAGGGTCTTCTGACCACTGTCCGGGGAGCACGCTTCTCTAACAGATCATCAGATCTAGATCACTATCCCAGATCAATTACTCTCTTTTCCTCCAGGAGACTGGTAAGATTTTATTAAATATATTTTTTTAAAAACTGCAATTCACACCAAGGTAGTAGACCGTCCACACCTACAACTTATTTTAAAACAAATGGATATTTTCATTATATTTTTTTAAATTGGGGTGATTCTGGGGTACAAATGCCGAAACATCCAATATAGGGACTTTATTCATATGAAATACATTCTTTATCAAAAAATATGGAGAAAAATAAGATAAATGATTTTGTTAGCAATTGTATTTCATTCAGTACATATTTGAATCTCACCCACGGTTAAATAATAGACACCAATGAAACGCAGTGCAGTGAAATCATCTTTCCTTGAGCTGCAAAGCGGTTCTGGAATAAGGCTCCGGACCTCACGCTCTGTTTACCATCCGGAGGCAGCTTTAATACTTCGTCACGGCTTCCACACGCTCCCTGTGCATTTTAGAACCTCATGTCTCTCCTCGGATTCTTGAATCGATGACACACCCAGGCACACGTGCCCCGTGTCCGTGTGTGTAGACGGAGGTTTGCCGCAGGACACGGGACGCGCTCAGGCGTGGTCCTGCGGCCTGAGCTGGGCAGGCCGACGATCTCACGGAGGAGGTTGCCGGCGGCCGAGGAGGACAGCGGCCGAGGGGGTGGCCTGGTACGGTGCCCTTTGAAAGGTTCCAGCGCTAAATACACATGCTAAGTGGTGTCATTACACAAAGGCAGATTCAGATGTAATATTTTAAAACACAGCATTTGCCATCCACATAGACCTCTAAGGAAATAACAGCTCATTAACTATGAACGTTTATTTCTCAGTGCTTATAATTTGCCTATAACCTGGCAGTAATGGAGGGAAGGACATGTTTTAACAACAATACACTTCTTTTCGCTAACTAAAACATGGAATTTGAGAAAGAAATTTTGCAAGGGAATAGACCACAGGGAATTGCAGGAGCAGTCATCGTGTACTTGAAGCAAGAACTGACAGAGCAATACAGAAGGGCACAGGGACCTCGGTGGGCAGGAGGCAGGGAAAGCAGCGGAGGAAGCTCCAGGATTTAGAATTCCCCACAAGGAAGCCCTTCGTGCCACCCAGGTCAAAGCAGCGTAAAGCTCCATATGCCACCGGGAGTACCACATGAGAGCTAGCACCACCAGCCTGGGCGGCGCCCGGCGTTTCCTTGTTCCTGAAGCGCGATCTTTAGTTCTCACGAGACACCTCAGAGCGGGTCTCCTCACGCAGAGGGGAACGGAGGCTCCAACGGAAGCGTCTTGGGCGGTGGGCGGCAGATCTGACACGTCTCTTCAGGACCCCAAGCTCTGCCCGCCGAGCCTGCCCCACAGCTGCCCTGCAGCTCAACGCGCCCCCCAGCCTGGCATCGCCCACATCCTCTCACTGCAGAGCTGCACTGCGTTGATTTCAGAGTTCAGAACTCTTTGAAGCTGGTTCACGGTGAGTGTTCTTGACTGTATCACTGTCCACTGCGTACTAAGCACGAGTGTGTAAGACTGACTCATGTACATTAGTCCTTTTCTTCCTTTTCTTCGCCTCTGTAGACAAATATATCAAATTTGAAAATCTGATAGATGATCCATTAAAATCCCTCACATTCTACAGCACGTGCAGGCAAGTCTAGTTACAAGCTGATCCTTTCGTGAAGAATCCTGAAGTACAAGTTATGACTACAACTCATACTTTCCACTTTCAGTTCAATTTCTTTATCATTCTGTTTTTCTTTTTTCTGTTTTTGCTAAGCCTGTACAACATCCAGTGATGCCAGACAGCGCTGATGGGGAACGGGACCGCGGCGGCCGAGTTCGTCCTGCTGGGGCTCACCGGGGACCCGCCCCTGCGGCTGCCGCTCTTCCTCACCTTCCTCCTCGTCTACACCGGCACCGCGGCCGGGAACCTGGGGCTGATCGTGTTGATTCTCTGGGACCCCCGTCTGCACACCCCCATGTACTACTTCCTGGCCAACCTGGCCCTGGTGGACTTGGGCTACTCCTCGGCCGTCACCCCCACGGTCATGGCCGGGCTGCTCACGGGAGACCAGGTCATTTCCTACGGCGCCTGCGCCGCTCAGATGTTCTTTTTCTCAGCCTTTGTCACTGTGGAAAATTACCTCCTGGCCTCCATGGCCTATGACCGCTACGCCGCCGTGTGCAGGCCCCTGCACTACGCCTCCACCGTGACAGAAATTGTGTGTGCACGGTTGGTCGTCGGCTGCTACGCCTGTGGCTTCCTGAGCGCCTCCATCTACACTGGAAACACATTCAGTCTCTTGTTCTGTGACTCCAGCGTAGTTCACCATTTTTTCTGTGACATTCCAGCAGTCATGTCTCTCTCTTGTTCTAACAGACGCGCTAATGATCTGGTTCTGATTTATGTAGCAACCTTCCATATCTTTTCTGCTCTTGCTGTTATCCTAATATCCTACATACTGATTTTTCTCACGATCCTAAAGTTACACTCAGGCACAGGACATCGGAAGGCTCTGTCCACCTGCGCCTCCCACCTCACCGCCGTCGCCATCTTCTACGGGACGGTCATCTTCATGTACCTGCAGCCCAGCTCCCGCCACTCCATGGACACAGACAAGATGGCGTCCGTGTTCTACACCACGGTCATCCCCGTGCTGAACCCTCTGGTCTACAGCCTCAGGAACAAGGAGGTTAAGAGGGCATTCACAAAGACTGTTTGGGTGGCAAAATAATCCTTAGGATTTTCTGTATTTCAAGATATTGTATATTTCTGTTTAATGATCATTTGATTTAAGAATTATAGAATATTTCCAAAGATAATGAATAATTTTACATCGCATTCCAGCAGACTCAGAAATGGCCACCAAAGACTCAAATGTTAATTTTTGAAAGTTTTCGACAATGTTAATAATTTCAAGAGATCAGTGAGTTCATACATCTGTGGCCTAAGGCTTGTTGAGCGTGTCCTTGTAGGATGAGATGGAAGAATGTAACCGCACCCTAAAGAGGAGCTGGCGACGGGGTGTCCCTAGGCTCTGAGGAAGGCCGCCTCCTCTGAAAATCACTGATTTCCACTCAGTGAGACTTATTTCAGACTTCTGGTTTCTGGAGCTATGAAAAATCTGGCACAGGAGAAGTTGAGAGGATGGGGAGAGACACAGCAATGGGTAAAATGTGATATGCACACGCCTAGTTCCTCAGGACAGTAGTCATTATTACGTGCCACAAACACATACTTGTAAATTTCCAAATTTGCAAGAATTTGTTACAAGAACCATAGAAATTAACTAAAACCCTACCACGATTTCTTCTCTGTCCTAATTATGCATTATAATTGTATGTTTCAAAGAATTTGCATAGGAAACCATCTGCTTCTAGGCTTTTCTTTCTTGGGAGTTTTTCTGCTATTATTTCAATCTCTACATGTGTGGTAGGTATAATCAGAATTTCTCTCTCGCATGTCAGTTTTATTACTGTTTGTTTTCCCCTAAATTTTGATTTTGTATATAATATACAATATGTAGATATATTCATAATATTTCATTCTTAAATGTTCGTTTTCATTTGTGACTTTAGTAATTTGAGTTTTCTTTTTGTTTTTTGTAGCCTGAAACTTTTTTTCTTTCCTTAAGGTAATCTTTCCAGAGAATAAACTTTAAATCTATTATTTTCCTTATTCTTTTTTCCAAATTTTATTTGCTCTGCTTTACTATCCTTCCTTCTTCTGCTACTTCTAGTTTATGTTTTCAATTTTAATATTATTTACTTAAAGTTTAAATCTGTTATCTGTTGAGATCATTCTTATTTTTAATGTTTGCATTTATATTTAAAATTTTCCTATGGGGCCTTTTTCTGTCCACTATAAACTTGTTGTGTTGCTTTATTTTTGTCTTAACTGATTTTATAATTTCTCCTTGCATTTATTTTTGCCCATGATTCTTTTAATTAACTGATTTTATTGTACATTTTATATACATATCATGATCACAATCGACATTGAGAATTTGTACCAGTATAAACGACTTAATCCTCATTTTTTCCCATTCCCCTGCTCCCCTACAGCCCCCTGCCTCATAAACTTTGTTTCCTTTTTTTAATTTTAGTGTTATTTCAATGCTGTGAATATTCAAATTTTCCCTATTTTCCCTATTTCTAATTAATTGTACTTAATTTTTATTTTAATCTTTACAAGTTTGTTCAGATTAGATTCATGGTCTGGAATGTGGTTTATCATGGGAAGTATCTCAGGAGCAAACAAGAAGAGACCTATTTTTAGGGACTGAGCCATGCGATCACAGAGGTCGGTGAGCCCGGAAGTGCCGCACCGGTTGGGGGCGGGGCGTTCTGGGGGGACACGGGGGGAAAGACCCAAGACTGGAGGGGCTGACGGGTGATCGCTCGCAAGGCCCTTTCCAAGAGTCCCGCTTCCCAGGGAGGCTGGGTTTTATTATGTCATGGCTTCCCTTTGATTGGGTACACGTGGTTAAACGTCTGAAATGTCACAATGAAACCCATTTATTTGTAGTTACTGTGCACTAATAATCATGAAAAGTATTTTTGACTGAGTCGTTTTATACAATATGGTCATATTTCAATTTTCAAGAGTATAAAATAAAACAAGAAAATCCAAGAAAGTAGTTGTTTTCTTATGTTTGTACATTTCTACATATAATCAAGCTAAAAAAAACTATAGTAAAATGAGTTGATTGTACTGTGCATTGTTTGCAAACAGCTGGGACGCTTATTACCATTCATGTCTGCCGCAGCTGAGTGACTGTCTCGCACTCCGATCTTTTCATCGTTCTCTGCACTGATTTTCCTACCGTTTCCTTAGACCAACAGAGCGCGGGCTGCCGGGCCTTCGGGCCTGCGTGCCCGAGCGGATGCTTCACTCCGGGTGGGCCCGGCTCCCGGCAGCTGCGGCCCCGCCCGCTGGCCGCTCTGCGCTCGCCACGGCTGCCGTCCGGCTCCCGGCCCGTTCTTGGCAGCTCTCCTCCAGCCTCAGCCACGCCCGTGCCTGCACGTTGCCGTTTGCCCATCCACCGTGCAACTCCAGGAGAGCAGTGGCATCGTCGGTTTTTACATAGCGTGTGGCCAGTAGCCAAAAACAGGTCAGATTGTGAGGTGTCAATAAAAATAGGCCTCACGACTAAAAATGTAATTGAGCTTTGGTATCAATTTTACTAACGTGTTGAGCTTCTAAGTCACTGATTTTGATAGGGATCCAGCATCGGAGAACCTTCTAGAAGAGCATTCAGCACATTTCAGGAGACGCTGCTAATTTTTCCTACATTCTCGGCTCTCACACACCTCGTTCGAGCCCAGATGGTTTCCCAGAAATGTTGTGATAAAGCGCACGGCCTCAGACTCCCGCCTCATTCTTTTCTTTTTTTTTTTTTTTGAGACAGGGTCTCGCTCTGTAGTTCAGGCTGGCCCTGAGCTCACTGTGGAGCCCAGGGAAGGTTTGAACTCAGCAATCCTCCTGTCTCTGCCTCCCGAGTGCTGGGATGACAGGCGTGTGCCACCACGCCCGGCTGGTCATTCTTACTTTAAAATGCTGTCCCAGTCAGTGGCAGGTGACATTAAACAATTGCTCTTCGGTAATTCATGAAGACACATTAAATAAGGAAAGGGTCCATGGCTGCCTCTGTTTGAGTAATTACTACATACACACAAATTACAGAACTAACTGAAAGATTCTAAATGCCCATTTAGAAAATAAGCATAATACCATGTGGCCAGTGCAGAGGAAAAGTCCACGCAATAGGCTGAGATAAAGTGCAAACTTCTTGTCTTGAATTCTCTCGGCGAGCCCAGTAGTTTAGAAATCCTGGCCATGAGGACACGGCCCACGGGCAGATTCTTCCTCTTGGGAGGAAGATTTCAGCATCTCAGTGTTCGGACACACGGCAGCGGCCGGCCCTCCCGTGGGCAGTAGGGTGCATCACGATCGCTCTGTGTTCACGGTGAGAGCTCTCCCGATGTAATCACCTCCCATTATTACTTGAATTTGGGCATGATTTTGTATTTAGAGAAATTTTAAAACACAGTGCTGTACGTTCCCATGTGAACCTGTGATGGGTCAGGGCCAGAACCCTAAAATACCCTAACCCTGCAACGTTCCAGTAGTTACTCTGTGTGTCACGGAAGCATTATGCAAATGTAATTAAATTAAGGATCTTAGGAATGAGACACCACCCAGATTTATTAGTGTATGCCCCAGAAAGAGTTCCGCGTGTCCTTATAAGATGGTGCTACCTGCCCATCGACAGGAAAGGAGGTGCCAGTGTCACGGGGGGACCACGGTACGGGATGTGACCACAAGCCACGGAACGCAGGCCGCCTCTGGCGCACAGGATGGGTGAGCAGCGGAGAGTCCTCTGGAGACTGGAGGAACCGCGGCCTGACAGGCCCCGACTGCAGCTCAGGAGACGATTTCAGGCTTGAGGACTGAAGAACTGTGAAGGAATCAGTATGTATGGCTGCAAACATCCAGGTTTGCAGGAATTTATTATATTAGCAATCACGATTCCAATTTTTAAAAAATTAATTTTTTTCTGTTACAATCACAGTTGACTACAGAATATTTGCTTGGATGAATTCATTAGCGAAGCCATATGTTATTGGTATTTTCCTTATTGGGAAGTTTTTATTATTACACTATATATTATATATTACATTCTATGCACCAGGAAATACTAGTCATCCATAAAAGAAGAAAAGTCCTGTCGCATATACCAACAGTACGGATGTGACTGGGGTCTTGGTGTTAATAAGCCAGGTTAGAAAAAACGATGACTGAATGATCTCCCTCACTCACGGAGTCTAATAAAGTTAATGTAGTAGAATTTGAGCTGGGCGGGAGAGTCGAGCGGGGGACGGGGGGGGGCGCTGGGAACGGATGCCAAGTCACCGCGAGCACGGGCACCTGCTGTGGGCTGCTGCAGAGCGGAGTGACGGCAGAGGGAGGTGCCAGGCTCCTCAAACAGGGGGAAGGAAGGACTGGGAGTTTCTACTGGAAAGAAACAATAAATATTCACAGAAGCACTCTGCTGTAACTCGAACACTGCAGAAGGTAGACGTGGAACATGCGTCTCAGAAACCTCTTTAATGTGTAAAATCTTTATGTTTTTGTTTATTGACACATTTAATTAAAAAGTATAAACACCTTGGTCCCCGCGGGCAGGTTACCGGCCCCTCCCCGGAGAGCAGGGTGCAGCTGTCCTCGGGTCCCCAGCGGCCCCGCGCCCGGCGCTTCCCCCCAGGCCCCCACGCGGGAGCCGGGCTCCCAGGGACCGGGCCCACACGGCCCAGAGGGACGCGGCTGCCTTTGCCCGGGGCCGAGTCCCCGGCACCCGCGCGGGAGGCC
>PVIC010055633.1:0-11148 GCA_004025085.1 Thryonomys swinderianus
CCTCTCCTCTCCTGTGCCTTCCCCTTCACACCTCTACATGTGTGTCTTGCCTCCCCCTTCAAGACAACTCTATGCATGCAAATCCTTGTCTCAGAGTCTCGGGTTGGGTAGCGGGGCTGGGAGTCTGGGTTCTGGTGTTCCCACCTATCTTTTAATCTTAAGGCAGTAAGAAATAATTTAACCTTTGTGAGTCTTAGTTCCCTAGTGTGTAACATACGCTGGGTTCACAATAACTGCCCCAGGAGGAACAAGATGCCCACTGGGATAAACTCCAGTCTCTCTCTCTTATCTGGATTCAATTTGCTCCAACGCGTCTGCCTTCCGCAGCGCAGAGATTCTATTCCCACTGATTTATACGTAGTCCTCCGCAGAGACAACCCCCACCTCACCCGGTAGATCACCCCGAGAATGGCCCTCTTGCTACGGGTGGGGAGTTCTCGGCACCTCGGACAGCGCCGCTGTTTCAGAACCCCGCACAGCGCCCAGTCCGCCCTAGGCCCTGCCGCTCCCTGACCTGGCTTCGTTCTCAGGCCCCTCCCCGAGCCGGCGCCAGGCTCACCCCGGCCGGTTCTGGCGCTGCTGTTTCCAACGTCCTGCATCCCTGATCCCTCCAACTCCGTCCCTTGTAGCTCGAACGTGGCCCTGCTTCCTGCAGATTCTACTGCGAGTTTTTCTCAGGCTGAGGACTTGGGCTGTGGGCTACTCCCATTCGGTGGCATCTGCCCCCCAGCTCCGCTCCTCCTCCCAGGTGCTGCAGGACACAGCAGGGCATCAACAGCTCGAGCCCCTCCTTGGCCAGCAGCAGCAGCAGCAGCAGCAGCGGAGACACCAGCCCTTCTGCTGCCCTGGCACTACCCTCCCTGCCTGCTCCTCCCCCCCACCTGCCTGGCCAGTGACGCGTCAGACGCATCCAACCTCAGCCCTGGGTCCTATGACGTCCTGAGCACTTGGATGCGTCACCCCTCAGAATGCTGGGCAGTTCTGGACGTAGCAGAGAGCATGGAGCCAAACTTGCAGAATAGAATTAGAAATAAAATGTCAAGAAGGTGCAGGTGTTCAGAAGACTGACCCTGCCGATTTACTCCATGTTTCTCCAGAATATTCTTTCTCTCTTCCTGGGTGCCTCAGTTTCCCCATATGGGTGGATGATCTGGGGTGCCCCCAGCAGGGCATAAGGGGCCACTCTTTGAGCATCTACATGCCAGCCGCATCCACAGGCACGGCCCCTCAACATCTCACCCCACAAGCTGGTTAGCAATGTCCTCACTTTGCAGTGTAGACCCTGAGGCAGGAGGAGTAGGCGGCTCGGGGCCTGGGCTCCGTCTTCAGGCATAACCCTGCACACCTGTGCTGACCAGGATTCTGGGAGCTTCAGGCAAGAATTCTCCTCTCGTTGCCAGCCTGGGCCTCAGACACAGAGCCCTCCCTCCCCAGCTGCCCACCCTCCATCCTATTCCACCTCCCAGGGCCACCACCCATCCCTGGTCACATCCCCTCACTGCGTCCCTGGCCCAAGGCTCTACCCGAATGGGTGTTGTTTTAATTTGCATTTCTCTGATGACCAGAGCTGTCAAGCATTTGGGGGAGGTGTGCATTTATTGGCCATTTATATTTCTGAGAGGTATCTGTTCATTTCAGCTTCCCAATTTTTGACTGGGTCTTTTATTTTAGGTGTTCTGATTTTTTTTTTTTTAGCTCTTTATAAATTCTGAAGATTAGCCCTCTGTTAGAGGAACAGCTGGGAAAAAATTTTTCCTATTCCATAGGTTGTCTCTTCATCCCATTGGTTTCCTTTGCTGTGCAGAAGCTTTTCAACTTGATGTGATCCCATGTGTTGACTCTTGATGTCATTTCTCATGCAACTGGGGTTCTATCTGGAAAGTCCTTACTCATACCTGTATTTCAAGAAGTTCTAGCTATTTTATCTTCCAATAGATTGTTTGTGTCTTTACATTTAGATCTTCTATCCATTTTTATTTTATTTTGATGCATGGGGTAGATTTGGATTTAGATTCCATCTTTTGCATGCATGTGATCAATTTTTCCCAGAACCATTTGTTAAAGAGGGTATCCTTGCCCCAGCGTGTTTTGTTTAACACTTTGTCAAAGACCAGATGACTGAGTGTGCCTGGGGTTCATGTCTACATCTTCTATTCTGATCCATATTGTTGGTGGGAATGTAAACTAGTACAACCTCTGTGGAAATTATTTCGAAGAGTCCTCAAAAAACTAAAATTAGAAATTCCATCTTATCAAGTTAGTTCTCTTCTTAGTTTCTTCCTGAAAGAGTTAAAAACATCATATAACTGGGATCTGTGCACATCCATGTTTATAGCGGCACAATTTGTAGTAGCTACATCTTAGAAGCTGCTTATGTGTTCATCACCAGGTGAATGGATAAAGAAAATGTGGTATTTATACACAATGGAGCACTACTCTGCTGTCAACAAGGATGAATTTGAGTCATTTGTTGGAATTCATGCAAAAGTGAATGCACCTTGAGACCATGAAACCAATCACACACACACAAGCTCCTCTTATAACCCAAAGCATAAATAATTTTAAAAGACAAAAGAAAACAGGAAGGCAGATCTTTTGCAAATGGGAAGAGGGTCTATGGATGGAGGGAGGAGTAGGGAGGGGAGGACAAGGGGAAGTAAGAGCAACTAAGGTGTGTTATTTACTTGTATCAACTCCACAGGTAAAAGGTAACCATGTACTAATAAAATAGTCTTTTGAAAATAAAGAGATGCTGTGTTATATGGATGGGTCTGAAGATGGAGGAAAAGGTCACAGGCCAACAAGAAGGAAGTTTCTGGAAGTCAGACATGATAAGGAAAGAGGTACAACCTCTGTGGAAATTATTTCCTGAGCCACCAGAAGGAACCAGACCCTTCCCCACCCCGGTTTTATCCCCAGAGCCTCACTGCAAACTCCTGGCCTTCAGATCAGTGAGGGTCCATCAGCTCTGTTTGCACCCCGGGCACCAGCCACCAGGAGGAAGGCTGGGATCACAGCAAGAAGCTCTTTCTCTCAAACAGTGCTCGCCTCTGGGCTGGCTCGGGGTCTCCTCTGCTAGGGAGAAGCTTGCATCCAAACCAAACAGATGAGTCAGCTGCTGGGAAGCAGAGGCAGCAGCTTCCTCTCCTTTGTCTGTTCCAAGCAGGGGTGCCAGCTCAGCGAGGCCTCCTTCCTGCATCACAAAGGGGTGTTTGGGGGAGACAGTGAGTGTGGATGGAGGAGGGTGTGCTGGGGCCGCCTCTGGGGAAGATGCTGGAGAAGTGAGGGGTAGGATTCTGCCCTCCAGCGTGGCTGCCAGATGCTGATACCTGGGCTAGCCCTGGCGGAATCGTCTGGGGAACATGTCCAAAGACGGGCTCCTGAGGCTCATCCCTGGGGATCTTCGCCAGCTGAGACGCATTTGCTGGTGGTGCTAAGTTTGAGGAGCACCAGTTTGCATGTTGGTTTCACATAACCATGTGCAGCAGCCTTGAAGCAGTGACAGAAAGAGGGGGAGTAAGAGAGAGGACAAAGAGACACCACGGGAGACCAGAGAAAGCAGTGGGCTGAGCAGAGGCCCTCTCCCCTGCTGGGTCCTCTGTGGGCTCTTCCCAAGCTCCACGAGCTCAGTGTGGTTTTCCCCTTCATTCAGCTGTAGATGATGAAGCTCCAGAAGCAACTTGCCCAAGGTCACAGTAATGGGTTGTTTCTCTCAACTGCCAGCTTGACTGGTGCTGGGGACAACTGAGGAAGCGCGTACTTAGAGGTATGTCTGGGTGGGTCTCGGGAGAGTGATCTCGGGGACTCTGATCTCTGTCCTCTTACCCCCTGGTGCTTTCCCTCTCACTTGCTGCCGGCTGCCAGGAGCTGGGCCGCTCTCCCCTGCCAGGTCCTTCTGCCGCGTTTCTGCCTCCGCGGCAGCTGACCATGGACTGAACCTCTGAAACCGTGAGCCGAGGCAGCTGACCACGGACTGAACCTCTGAAACTGTGAGCCGAGGCAACTGACCACGGACTGAACCTCTGAGACCGTGGGCCGAGGCAACTGACCATGGACTGAACCTCTGAAACCGTGGGCCTAAGTAACCCTCCCCTCCCTTCATGTCTGGTATTTTCTGGCAGCGACAAGAAAGTGGCTGAGACATTCCATACTGTCCAAGTTCAGAGTCCTTGAGCTTGTGGGGTAGGCCCTGGAGGGCCTGTGTCCCCGAAGTCACAGGATGAGAAAAAAAACGTGTTGGGGGACTCTAAGAGAAGGAACACCACCTCAGCTGGAGAGTTGCGGCCTCTGGGCGGCGCCCAGTCTAACCTCAGGCTTTAGTGACTCAACCAGGTGATGTGAATTCTTACTGTCCAAACGCTCCCGGAGCCCCCGGGGGCCCCCTTCACCCAGGGCGGCCCGCAGTCACTGCGTCCCCTTCCAGGTGCTCTGACCACTCTCACCCCTTCTCTGCCATGGAAGCTCAGCAGGGACCGAGCTGTGACTTGTGGCACAGCTCTCTCATCGCTTTGCTGCCCACTCGGTGCCATCTGCTCACTGGCGGCCCAGGAGCAAGCGGAAGAGAAGGCTTTTTGAAAGCGACATCAAGTTAGCACCCTCTTCCTGTCCTTTGAGAGAGGCGGCAAATAAGCCACCTGGACACAGGCTGAATTTTCACACCTGAGCTGGGTCCGGAGAACCCTGCCCACCCTCAGCCTCACAGCAAGGAGGAAGCCTTGTTATCACTTTGAAGCCACCGGTACCGTGTTAGCTGTTGGCAGGGATTCTGCCAGGACACGAGACACCCCAAGCCCCAAGCTCCCTTCCAGCCCCGTCTGAGTCCCAAAGCACTTTGGGGGGGGGAAAAAAAAAGGAAAATGCCTTTTGAAATCCTTGGACATCCGTCCCGCTCTGAGCTCCTCAGAGGCCCCAGAGAAAATCCTCTGCTTCGCCCAGGAAGGTCTCGGGGCTGCCCCGGGAGCAGGTGGGGTCCGCTCCGCCTGGACAGGCCGGACAGTGGGCCTTTAAAGCCTCCTACGCCAGACGACCCACTGCTGTACTTGCGGCTGTGCGCGGGAGGACTGAAGCGCGGATGCAGGCGGATGCAGGCGCCCTCGTCGGCAGCAGCATGACACACGTCGCCAGAAGGAGGGAGCCGCCCACGCCCTGCGGGGCAGTGGGTACACAGGTTCGAGTCCTCTGGCCTCCGGAAGGAGGAAATACTGGCACATGCTGTGCTGCGGATGAA
Source organism: Thryonomys swinderianus (assembly GCA_004025085.1). NCBI lineage: Eukaryota > Metazoa > Chordata > Mammalia > Rodentia > Thryonomyidae > Thryonomys > Thryonomys swinderianus. Next base: position 5,228 of record PVIC010055633.1, read on the forward strand.
ACTTGAAGGCATAAAGCTGGTGAAGGAGCCACGAAAAGGCACACTGTCTGTTTCCACTCACGTCAGTGTCCGAAATCCTCCGAGGCCGGAAGTCGAATGGGCACCAGGGCCGGGAGGGGGGATGGGACGTGGGGGGTGGAGAGGTTTTCCGCTTTGGAGGACGTGAACGCCTCGAGGCTTGGCCACACCCACGGGGGAGCGTGCCGAGTCCTTCTCAACCCGTCACCGGACAGTGGGGAAGGCGATCAATTATACACTGTGTGTTTTTAATCACGAAAATAATTTTTTAAACTACAAGCTATATGTGTGTTGATTACAAAATGACTTTTAATGCTCCCGACCTGGACGTTTTTGGTCGGGGTGCTGGGAGGGTGGAGCCCAAGGGCTCGCACCTGTGAGGTGACTGCTTTCCCATGAAACCTCACCGCCGTCCCCAGACGCTCTTGCTTGACATTTATACAAAATAAAATAGACACAGAGGATTAGAGCACTTAAGCACTGTAGCAGAGCGTAATTTAGATCTATTTTTAAAAATTTACACGAAAAGGACTTCTCTTAGAGCTTTCTGGGGCTTGCTCTTTGCACTCCCAATACCTCGGAGACCTTTCTGAATCGGCGTGTCTGCTGCTGGTGCTTAACAATTTCAGAATCCCAGGAAGAATCTTTTTCTCAGCCTGTATTCTAGGCCGGGTGTTATCAGAGTTTAATATGTGACCGCTCAGCTCATCTCCTGGGGACCTTTGGAGGCACGCTTTATTATCATGCCCACCTGATATAGAAAGAAAAAGGCCTGGAGAGGCGGGGCTTCTGTCCGGCTCAGGTAGTGGCCCAGCGGAGAGCTGGGAGGCTGGGCCAGAGCTAACTCGCCCGTCAGTTTGCCACCCCGGGTCGGGTGGTATTTAATTGTACTCATAAGCCTTCCTTTATCTAAACAATCTTTATTTGTGGCCATCTGTGTTATTTTCATCTTTTGTGATTATAAATAATGCTGCATAAATGGGTGTGTGTGTGTGTGTGTGTGTCTTGTATCTAACTTACAAGAATAAGTCTATGAAAAAGACCAGAATGAGTCTGTGGGGGAAATTCCCAGCTATGAATAGATGGGCTGGAGGGTTTGTGCATTTCAAAATTTGATATTATCACCCAATTGCCCTCCGAAGCAACAGCATCGATTTGCACTCTCGCCGCTAATGGATGAGAGGCCTGGCACGAAGGGCACCCTGGGAATACTCAGGAGCCCCACCAGCTCCCTACAAACCGGGCCCCCGCGCCCCAGCAACGCGCTACCGGCTTGGGGGAGCTGGCCGTGGAACTGGCGTGGGGCCACCCGGAACCGGGACGGGGCGGAACTGCCGTGAGGCAGGATGGGCTGAGCCCGGGTGGCGGCTGGAGTCCTCCTCGAGCGACCGTCTCTGGGGGGCTCAGGGGAGACGCACCCCGGGACTGGAGGCCCTGCCCACCACAACCTGCCGGTGCCTTTGGCCAGGCGCCGCTCCTCCTGGGCCTCAGTCGCCCCTCAGTGACGTGGGACGGGGGTGCTGGGTGCTGGGTGCTGGGTGCTGGGTGGCCCTTCTCCAGCCTCGCTGTTCTGGCATTCTGGACTTCTGGCGTGGGCAGGGCTCTCCCACGGAGCTCTTTACCTCGGGGGCTTCTAGGCTGGGAAACACTGAACTCTGGGCCAGCTCTGATCTTGCTGGCTGTGTGTCCTCAAGCAAGTCACTGAACCTCCCTGACCTTGGGCCCTTCATCTAAAGGCAGAAATAAGAATAGTGAGGCATGGGCCGGAGGGTTAGCTCAGTGGTTCCGGCGTCTGCCTTGCAAGCGCAAGGACCTGAGTTCGATCCCCGGTAACCACATATAATGCTGGGCGTGGTAGCTCACGCCTGTCATCCCAGCACTCGGGAGGCAGAGATGGGAGGATTGCTGAGTTCGCGGCGGCTTGCCTGGGCACCATAGTGAGCTCAGGGCCAGCCTGAACTACAAAGCGAGACCCTGTCTCCAAAAAGCAAAAAAAAAAAAAAAAAAAAAAAAAAAAAAAAAAAAAAAAAGAATAGTGAGGCAGGGGCGTGGTGGCTCACGCAGGTCATCCCAGCACTCGGGAGGCAGAGGCAGGAGGATTGCTGAGTTCCGGGCTTGCCTGGGCACCATAGTGAGCTCAGGGCCAGCCTGAACTACAAAGCGAGACCCTGTCTCCAAAAAAAAAAAAAGAAGAGCTAGGCAGGAGGGCTGTTTGGAGTGTCACAAGAGAAAGCACATGAGGTGCCTGGCCCGTAGCAGCCACGCGGCACGTACTAGCCGCGGCCAGAGGGCAGGCACCAGGCCTGCTGAGGTCCCGTCCTCCCGGTGGCAGCGGGGAGGTCGCCGAGGGGGGCTGGCAGCTGATTGGGGGCCTTAAAGCAGGAAGCCGCCTGGGCACCTTGGGCCTCGGAATCCTTCGTAGATGAAGCTGCCTTCCGCGCGCTGAGCCCGGACCCCTTGCAGTGTGGTGAGAAGTGTCTGTAGTTGCAACTGTGTGGGGACAGAGGCGGCTGGAGATGCGGGGCCGCCGTGGGGGACGCAGGCGCCCGCCCTGCCGGCCCAGCCTGAGTCCAGGGGCAGAGTCCTGCTTCCGCAAAGCACTCTTCAAAGTTCGGGCCAGCGAGACACACTCTCTGCCTCTTCCAGGGCCTTTTCCACCAGCCCCCTCTCCCTGCGCCGGGCCCTGGAGCAAGCCGGGGAGACTGAGGCAGCGGGGGCTGTCAGCCGCGATGACGCAGGTCTGCCGAACAGCCACCACAGAAGGCATATTAGGGACATTTGCTTGATCCCACTTTAATAACCTGCCAGCCTGCGCGGCCACGTGTGGCTTGGAAGTTGTGGAACAAGAGGCCCATTTCTTATTACTTTTAATAAAGAGCTTTTTATAACCGACTTTGCTGGCGCCATTAACATGCCACGTGTTTAATAAGACAGTACGTGGTAACGAGGGGCCTGTCTCGTCACTCAGGTGCCAGAGGCTCCCCGCCTTCGCAGCCCTGTGTGCACCCCGCAGATAGCGTGACGCAGCCCACGGAGACACATGGGGCCGAGGGACGCATGTGGACCTGGACGCATGAGCCACACACATGTACACACACGGCAAAGATGAATGTGGTTTTCCAGTCTGGGCATCACATGGGGGGCGAGTAAGGGGAACCCTCTGAGACAGGCTGGGGTACTCCCCTGGGGGGAGGGGTGGGGGCCCCTTGTGAGAGCCAGGGTGGCACAGAGAGTGGCAAACCTGCCCGCCTCCCCTTTCAGGGACGCTCCTTTCATCCTTCAGGGGCTGCTGCAGGACTCATGACACGTGTGTGCACACACATGCGTGCATACATCACACACACACACCGCACAGAGCAGGTCAGGGCACAGGGGCACAGAGTGGTACAGTAGGCCTGGCCCTCTTCTTAGTCCTGTGCCAGGGCCAGCTTTTCTAGTCTTTCTCCTCTTGCCAGGGATCCACGACAACCCCGTCCTCACAGACAAGGAGACCGAGCGTGGAGAAGCCAAGGCCCCGCCCGGCGTTACTGTGCCTGTACGGGGGGGACATGGGCTTCCCGCTCGGAGCCTCGCCCTGTGTGGGTTCTGTCGCTGCTAAAAGCAGAGGCAGAGTAGAGGAAGTGAGAGGCAGGCAGGGAGAGGAGAAGGCCCGGGGCCTGCGTGACCGCACTGGGTCTCTGTGCCAACCTGGAAGGGGGCGTCGGCGGCCTCCTTCCCACAGCCGAGGCTGAGGGGCCGTGTGTCCCCAAGACGTCCCGGAGCAGGCTGCTGCCGAGGTCTGCGGGTCCTGGCGGGCAAGGCTTGGAGCTCGGCTCAGTGTGGCCGGCTCTTCTGGCGCCTGGGCTCCTTGGGCTCCTTTAGGGCGGCACGAGGTCAGGTCAGCCTCTCCCCGAGAGCCCCGGGGGGCCGCCGGTAATGAGACACCTGTCCCCTCCCGTCCTTAGGCCTCAGAGCAGAAGAGATAAGAACGGCTCTCTGCAGAGCTGCGGAGGGGAATGAAAAGGAAGGCAGGCGGTGGGGGGACGGAGGCCGCGAACAAAGCCATCGGCGACTGCAAAGGCAGCTGTGGCGGTTCTGCTTCCGATCTATACGCCTCTGGAAACGGGGTCCGCGGGGTCCCACTGTGCGGCAGTTTTTATTCTAGCCTCTCTGCCCCACATGGCTTTCTGGAGCTGGCATCGAACGGACTCCCCAAAGGGGACATCGATATTGCCCGGGAAAGACAACACGGCTCGTCCCCCTGGCTCCTCCGGGGCAGGTGGGGAAAGATCGACGTTTTAACAGCTGCCGTCAGCGCGGCGCTGGGTCACCGGGAGGCAGACAAAAGCCCGGGTCCTGGTGCCCGCCCTCCCTGACCGGCCTCCTTCTGCCTCACTGTTTCCAGACTGGGCCTCGCGCATGCTGGACCTTTCCAAAGGTCAGAGGCGCCACCTGCCCGGCTGCACGGGGCCCTGATCTACCGAGGGGCCGGGAGAGAGGCGGGCGCAGGGAAACGGCTGGGACGGCGCCGCGGTGCTGGGAGCCCCAGAGGCCTCCGGGTTCCGTGAGAAGCAGCGGCTTCGCGGCTCCAGGGACGCAGGCCCCCCCTCCCCGACACTGACCTGCTTTCCCACCTCCTGGACTTCTGCTTTCTCCATCCAGCCAGCGCCTCCCTCCTCCATGAGCAGTGACGGACACGCTTCGGCACGTTCCCGGGGCCCTGTCATTACCCCTGCCTGGACACCCGTCTCTCCCAGCTTGGCCGTCCCGCAGGCTCAGACAGGGGAGGGAGACAGCGCGGGAATGCGCCTTGCGCCGCGCGCAGGCCCTCTGGGGCCCCAGGAGGGAGTGGCCAGGGCGCAGCAGGTCCTGTTTGGAGCCAGGCCTGGGCCTAGGGAGCACACGGAGGCATCGGCGCCGAGGGAAACAGCCCCAGAGGCGGCGTGACCGGGCCAGGCTCCCAGCCGGCCGGGGCTGAGCTAGAGGGGCCCAGGCCAGCAGCAGGCCGCGTCGGCTTCAGCACCGTGAGGCCCCGGGCAGGACGAGGCGCCGGTTTCTTGCCCTGCTGTGGGCTTGTGGCCGGGGAAGCAGGAGTCCCTCTGGCTACCAGCCCGGTGTGGGCTCCACCCCTCTGCCCGTCTGGGGTTGGACGGTGATAGGCCTTCCCACCATAAGCCAAGGCTGGCAAAACTCACCGTGCGGATAGTACCATAGATGTGCCTGGAACGACCCAGACACTGAGTCGGGACACCGCTGAGTGGAATTCCCCACAAGCGGTGGGCCTGGGAGCCGCCCGCCCAGCAGGACTCTCAGACTCAGAGCAGGGCAGTCGGTGGACGAGGCTGGCTGGTCACGGGTGGGGACGCCTTGGACGGCCCCAGGGACCCGCTCCGTCTCGCGGCCTGCGCTGCCTGAAGCTCCCGTGCTTCCCTGACTCTTGACCGCAGAGTGGTCTCAGCGTCAGTGGCAGACGGGATCGGACCCGCCTGGAGCCTGGCGTCACCCAGTTTGGACCCGGCTGCATTCAGAGGGCCTCAGCGAAGGCTTTAGAAGGACGGCGAAGAGAAACTGGCAAAGGCGGGAGGAGCTGGCTCTGACGGGAAAGGGTTCCACCAGGCCAGGCAGGAGGGGCTCATCGGACCCTGCCGCACTCCCAGCACTGGGCCGGAGTGACGGCATGATGGCTAGATCAGAGCCCCCGCCCGGTGAGACAGACGGCTCTGGCCATTCAAGGGGGGACACTGAGTCTGAGGAAGAGGCGGCACACCCAGCGGGCTGGAGGAGGACAGGACCTCAGAGCCAGGCCCCGGGGTGCAAAAGCCACAGGGAGGGGCCGCAGGGGAGGACAAGTAAGCTCTTCCTCGCTGAGGGAGTGAAAAGCAAACAAGAAAAGAGAAAAATATAAACTATTCTACAACTTCGCT
>PVIC010055634.1:0-11168 GCA_004025085.1 Thryonomys swinderianus
TTAAGTCCCCCCAAAAATGCAGAAAACAAATGAAAATAAGTTGTTTTATTTTAAACCACAACTTGTTCCCTGACTCTCTTTTCAATCCTAATCCTGCCTTCACCTGTACTTCCTATGGGGCAGCATCTGAATGATGGTAGGAAAATCTGGGAAACTGTGCAGAGAGCCATAAGTATTAGCAATCATATGGGTCAAGCCTTTCACTTAAGGCTTTCTGTCTCACTTAACAAACCAGCCCTTATGATTTACTTAAGTCCTTGCTGTCAACTGATCACTGTTTTCACGACACAATGATTCAAGATCTTTGAACTAGTTCAGATACTAAGAGAGAATAAATTTCTTCTCCATATAAAGTGCCTATCAAATCCGGTCAGCAGACTTCCACCTGAGCTCTGATCTTGCAGTTTTATATTATGGTGCTGTTGGTTGTTTTCTTTCCAGACAGAGTAAGAGTTTAGAAATAAAAGGGTCATCATGCCTTTCTCTCCAGTCACTGAGGGATGGTGTGACTTCTCTACCACTGGCCTCCTTTTCAGCTCATATACATATAAGACCCTTTGTAAACAAACTTGTGTTTTTCCATCTCCCCATCAGTGACAATTTTCTTCCAGCTGGTGCCATTGCCAGGCTTGCAATTACTGCCAAATCTCACAAACACAAGATTGTTCGGAATTTAAACTGTTTCTTTGGAAGGTTAGTGGAAGCAGCTGTGGTTAAAACTGATGACCAACTTTGAAATGCTGAGGTACTACATCAGTCTCAGGTGCCTAAAGACACTTAATGTATGAGATTAGGTTCATTATCCTATCTCCATAGCCAGAGTGAAACCCAGGTTGTTAAGGAAAAGCTCCTCTCTCTTCGCACAAAAAAGGTGGCAGCACAAAAGAAAAATATTACAAGAGTAGAAATGACAAGTTTTAAGTTGACACATATGCGACTATAGTCACACACATACATGCAAATCTTTGTGAAGCACTGAGAGATAAGAGCAGCACTGAGAAGCATGATTCTCTATAGTGAAAAAATGAGTGTCCTTCACAAAACAGTCTATGGTTTCCTGTGGTAAATGAATGAGAAAGCAGATGAAGACCACAACGAAAACAAGTGTTTATGCTCTAAAGGCAGAGGAGAGCTCACAATATGTCTATTTCACTTGCAAATATTCTCGTAAAAATCATCCTGAAATTAGCATAACCAACAAATGATATCTCAGTTCATTATTCATCACATAAAATTCATCATTCCCAATTTTTTAAAAAAAATTATGTTATTACTCCAAAATAAACATTTATATGACATTAGAAGACTTTTTTCCAAGGAGAACAAGATCCTTGGGTGAAGGGACACCAAATTCTTATGTGAATCCCGTCTTTAATGTTAGCATTGTGTAGATTAAAATATTAGATATATCAAAGTGGGCTGAATTCATAAGATCTACAGAGGCCAGGAAAGCTCACAATTTATTCATACTCTAAAATATATTTCTTAATAATCCCTTATGGTTTTATCAGCTCAAGTTCGACAGAGAACCCTGCCTCAGTTTCTCTAGCATAACCAGCATTCCGTTTTCTTTTTATTATCTCTGAACTGAAATCCTAGTTTAAAATCATAAAACTTTGCACTTGGATTATTAGAAAACTTCTCAAGCCTTCCCCCATTTTTAATAATTCAAATCATGAGGCTGTCATCATACCTGTCATAAAACACTTCTGTGAAAAATACAGTAAATTATATCACAAATTTCATCAGAGGCTTTGGGAACACCAAGTATCTTTACCGATTAATGCTAAAGCACAACAGGATCTCACATTTGCACAGGGTTAGATCCTGAGGATTTCTGGGATCGATCAGCACATGACCTGGCATGGCACTGCACAGGTTTGAGGCACCAAAGTTGCCCACTTCAAGGCGCATCTGTGCAAATGCTCGTGATCACCGGGCATGCCAGCATAAATTTATAATCCCAGCATCTGGGAGGCTGAGACAGAGGAATTGCCCCAAGATGCAGTCTCAGGTTACATTCTGAGTTCAAGGCCACCCTGAACTAGTGAGAGGCTGTCTCCAAAAATTCAAACAAAATAAAATCTTTATGCTATTTAGAACTGTAGAAAGCACATTTTCACAAAAAATACCTACTCTTTAACAGTTCATTTCAAAGTAAATGGAACATGTAAAGACTGAACCTCATTGTTTGGTCTTTTCCCCATGCTTAATCGAAAATGTTTATTACTTCCCATGATCTACGAACTGAGCACGTGCCTCCAGCTGGTGGTATACTGTCTCCCCCGTGTCCCTTCTCACCACATCTCAGAGCTCACTCTGGCTCTAACCCCACTGGACTAGCCCCTCCGTCTGAGCACATGTCCATTCTGTTCAACACATCTCTTTCATCCCACCCACTAACTGATTTCCAATTCAACTAAATGTAACTTCCTTTTTCGCTGAAACTTCACAATCCATTTTCTTCAAATATTATTAAATAGCTGGGCGTGGTGGCTCACGCCTGTAATCCCAGCAGTCGGGAGGCAGAGGCAGGAGGATTGCTGAGTTCCAGGCTTGCCTGGGCTACATAGTGACCTCAGGGTCAGCCTGAACTACAAAGTGAGACCCTGTCTCAAAAAAAAAATTAAAATATTATTAAATAATTCATTATGTTTATATAGAATATCTACTTTAGTGGTTCTCATATCAAATTCCTTCTCTAATTTATAAATTCTTCAAAAATCTGATTTTTTTATCATATTCTACATTCCCAATAAACAATTGATAGCTATTAAATGTGAATTTATAATCTACTTTGGAAAATTGTAGTATTTGTTTTATGCCAATTTCCACCCTCTTAAACTTTAATAACACTAGGGAAAACATAGCGAAGCAAAGCAAAATAATTAAAAAACATCCTGCATCTCTGCCTTTGTCTCCTGAGTCCTCTGAACCATGTAAATGAAGCCAAGATGGCCCACACTGTACAAGGTTTGCTCATCGTAACATGTGGCAGGTTGTGCTGTATTTTCACTTGTACCTGTTCAAGTTTCCAGAAGACAGAGCTCTCAGAGGGGCAGATACACTTTCTTACCACTGTTTATGCAGCTTTTACATAGTAAGGTTCAGGCACACACATCCAGATACACAAAGACACACACACATACACACACACCCTATGCACAATGGAATACAAAGATTTTGAAAGACTCTGGTATGTTCTTGGGAGCCAGAATCCACCTCCTTTTCATTAAATTTTTGTGTCTACCATTTATTTTGTAACTAAAGATTGTAAAAACCAAATAAAAACACAGCAATGAACTGTGGTTCTCATTTTGTTACACATTTTATGCTAGGAACAGATTTATATTACCTACATTTTGTCTGCCATGGTTAATCTGTATGCTTAAAGAAATGTGACAAATGAGAACTATCCATTTACTTACCACAGAAATAAAAGCAAATTGATTCAATACATTGATGAACTTTTCTTCCTTCTGTTCTTAAACTGTGTATCATTTGATACTACTGATCGTTGCGTTTTTACTTTCCACACTCGTGGCCAGAGGCAAAAAACATACACACTTGTACTACACTGCACAACTGTGATCAACACTCAGGATATACAGTGGAAAGTGAATCACAAAATACATTGATATTATACCAGTACTGCACTCTTTAACATTAGTGCCTTTGAAAAACATATTAAATTGCCATGTCATTAAAAAGGAAATCTAGATCTAAGATGAAAAGAGATGATATATATTGTGCAAACTTTGACTGTGAGACAACAAAACTAAATCAATCTACAACCTCTGGAATATTCACTGACCTATACATAATGACGTGGGCAGCAATTAGTTTTTTTTTCTTTTCAATGAGCATTGTAATAAGACAAAATGCAAAACATAATTATGTAAATGCAAACTTATACTATTGTTGCTCTTGTGCACAAAGCACAATAGTAATAATATTGTGAAAAACATTTTTTTGAACAGTAGATCAGTCAATCTGACAGTTTTGTGTTAAATATTAGCAGGGATATTGAAAATGAATGCTATCCCACTGATTTAATTATTTTGATGGCTGAATTTTTAGGTTTAAAAGTGTATTCCATGTAGTTAGAAAGCAATTAAATTACTTCTTTAAACTTTTATGTGGTTGTAACCACAGACAGAGAATGAACCAAAACAATTTTTGTCAGCAATGAAGCTTTAAATATACAAAATTCATACACATTTTATTTTCTCATTGTGCCTTTTAATATATAAGTTCTACATCTCATGAGATACCTTGTAATTACCAGATGCTGAAGAAATACGGCAGATGAAAACAAGTGTATGAGTCATGTCTTTCCAGTTCAAGTATTCCTAATTTATAATTATCGTTATGGTCCAAAGTAACAGAAAACAATCTACTCATGAAGCTTATTTGATGAAAATGTGTGGTCTCTGAAGCTTAGATATTATTATACAGAGCAATAAAGAAAGAAGCTGTAATTAAGGAAGTCCAAAGGTAATTTTTAAATTGCCTAGAAAATTTTATTTTCTAACAAAATATAAATGAAAGGGCCACTTGATTGTTTTCATTCTTAAAAATAGTTCACAGCACTTCGGTTCCCACAAAATATTCAAACTGAGGTCTCCGCTCCTTTGCTTAGTAGCAGAATGATACAATTCCAAGGTCAGTGCAAAGGACCCATCAGTAGAGCGATTGAATCTCCACTGTGTTCCTAATCGAGCTGTCCTGACTACTCCTACATCCCATGGAGCCTAATCATCAGTTATGGACCCATATATATACATACATATATACACTTCAGCTTAAATGTTAAAGGGGAGATAAAATGAAATAACGCCTTTGGAACTACTTTTGTAAAATGAAACTTTCTATCCATATTTATAAGCTTACACACAGTATTGCAATAGAAGTATCTATCTTCCTCAGAGAAGAACTTACTTTTCTTTGAGAGACGGCACATCTGTGCCTGTGGCACGATGTCTCAGAGTTTCACTCAGGGAACAAGAGAGACCAACTCAAAAAAGCCTTCCATCCGCCCGCCTCCCGGAAGACAACTCCACACCACCAATCTCGCTCGATCTTGGATGCCTGTCTCCAGGCCACGTGACCAGCTCTCACCTCACAAGAGAACTATGCACCGACTCAAATTCTTAATGATTAAAACTGTGTGCCCAGGTCTCATCCCTGCTCAGCCTCACGGTGAATTCTTCCTCTTCAACTTTTTGGCCTTATAAAACGATACCTGCATCACTTACTTTAAAATTTCAAGAAATAAGGCAGAAGTAGTTAAAGGAAATTCCCTACATAGACTAAACTTTTTTTTCCCCCAAAAGCTTTAACTGTTAAATTTTAAATAGAGCCTGTTGATAAGCAAGTTGCATGGCATGAGTGAAAAAGCATAGTCTAAAGTGTTGTCCAGGCCAAGATAGATACTGAAATTGAAAGAAGTAACTTAGCAACTCTTGATAGCAATTTCACAAAATAAAGTGTGTCAAACTTGAAATAATAATGAAACAATAGAAATTCTTTTTTTAATCTTACAAAATAAGAGGACACAACAGAGTGTTCTGTAGTCACAGAAACAAATGAAGCACGCAAAAAAAAAAAAAAAATTATCCAGCCACAACAGAAATTTGACTTCTCCTCACATATGGAGAAGCTCTAAATCTGTGGATAAAGCCTTACTAGAAAATTCTTTGTGAACACTTTTAGGCAGTAAGTTTCTAACACTCTTCACCCATTCTAACATGAAGAAAGACTACAAAATGCATCAAGACTTCACAGTACAGAGGGCCATTTCTAGAGATCATCTATAGCTCTGGCACAGTTAATTTTTACCTGGCATTTGAGAGGAGGCATGCACATACACATGTTCCAGAAAGCAGCCACAGAAAGTGCCGGCAAAATACCATCTGAACTTCTATTAAATTGCCTTGTGGTTTAGAAAAAATACAATAATAAATGCAATAAAAACAAAACTTAAAAGTGTGTATTTGGGAAAGAAATTTCAACACTTACATAATGCAAAGGGCTAACTCTGTGGTCTATATTTTCAGTTTCAGTAAAATGGTGATGCAAATATATGGTGAATGTTCAAATAAGAATATTTATTAGAGTAAAAGACATAGCCACTAGTTCTTCTCAAAAATACCCCCACCTCCACATCACACACACTATTGTGTTTTTTTAAGCTTCTATAAGATGCCATTTAATAAAATCCCCTTGAACACTTTCTTGGGTCTACAACGAAATACAGTTTTTCTTCTGCCTTACATTGTGTCCATGTCACACTGTGTATCGTGCTGTGTTTCCTTCAAATTTTGAGATAGGTCCAGCTCCAGGTTTACATGGATAATAACTTCAACTCCAAAAAGGCAAATCAGGAGTCAGTGACATGGGACCAATTTTTCCATATATAATTTTTAGATCTTTCTACATTTTTCCAGGTTTGCCATTTTGTTCATTTTCCCTTTATTTAGTTTATTGGTACATTTTAGATATACATTACAGTAACATTCAACATTGAGTGAAGAGTGTTAGAAACTTATTGCCCATTCCCCTGCCCTCCCTACCACACACTATCCCCCATACACGTAAGATTTTTCCTCCTTTTTTTTTAAACCATCGATTTTTTTCTTATTGTATTTTTGCTGCCAGTTTCTGAAGCAGTTCTGGAAGCTCTAGGTCAAGAGGGTGTTCAGAGGCATGATCAAAAGTACAGTGAATGATAATGTCAAGAGTTATCCAATGAAAAGTAAGTCTTGTGAAAATATTCCAGTGTGTCTTCATTCGCATTATTTATTAGATTTGACACCATACAACTTTTGACTTTTCCTCAAGACTAAAATTACCAAGAAATGTACACTTCTGAATTGATTCAAGATACCAAGACAGCCACAGCAGTCCTACTAAAGACATTAATAAAAGAGGACTTCCAGAGATATTTCAGAAAATTGCAATAATGATGGAATAATTGCATTCAAAGCGAGGGGAAATATTGAGAGATTCATAGTCATAATTTATATTACTACATTGCATTTTTAAAAATGTAAACAAGTACCATATTTTCCGGCCATTCATCATATAAAGGAAATCTGGGTCCCATGTTACCAAATGCAGACCGGAGCGTATACAAATTCATAAACGGAATTTAATAACTCAGAAACAGGCTGAAGTAAAGGTCAAACCCCATAAGCACTTAATAAAATCTGAACGGAAACCTTCCGAAGTCCCTTCCCTATTGCAGATCTCTAAGGGCAGAGTCATATCTAAGCTGTCTTGTTAAACTCAACTGCACAGTACTCCTCCCAGTGGGCATTTCCTCTAAGAACACCTCACAGGTAAACTCCCATCTCCGAGTCTGTTACCAGACCAGCAATGCACAAGCAGTGATTCACTCAGTGAGGCATGAGTGGCAGAGGTTCCCTGCGTACATATGCACATGCGTGTGGCGAGCGGGCTGCATGAGAGCAAAGCAACGGAGAGCAGCACGTCTCTAACTTGCTAAAAGATAGAAAAATCAAAAGCAGCAGCAGCTGAAGCAGAAGCTGCAGGAGGGCAAATTCCATACGGCATAGCATCCCAGACAGAGCACTGTTTATTTCTCTCACTAGACACCTGATAAAAACATAGTTTCTCTTGCATGCATTGAAATGTTTTGTCACAGAGAAACCTCACAGGTGAGTAAGCCAACCATGAGAAGTTTTCATTTAGAAAGACAGAGAAGCAAAATGGCCTTAGCTGAGGAAGCCCAGGGACGAGGCCTTCTCCAACATTTACCCTCTAGGAAGATTGTCCCAGTGGTATGCTCGTAGGATGCTTAGACAGCACAGAATACAGAATAGAACAATCAGGGTATCTCGCCATGGCTGTACCACTTTACTGTACTTTTTATTGTATTCTTTGTAAAAATTCTCTGTGTCAAAGTTTTGTACACTCCAGGTCATAACCACTGGTCTACAGGAAGAAAGAAAATCTTCTTTCATTGTACTGAAAATATAGTTTCAAAAAGAAAGATATAATTTTATTAACTATATATAAGAAAAAGAAAGTCTGAAGACTTTTGGCAATAATTTGGTAAAAAGTTCAGATCGTTGAAATGATGCCTCAAAACCTCTCTGATATAAGTTTAATAAACACTAAGGCTTCCTAAATAAAAAACAAGCCCAGCGTCCATATCAGGACCCTCTATGGGCTCTGAGATTCTCTCCTCTAAAACACAGGTATATCAAGGTTAACAGGAGCATACCCACCTCCGGGAACCTAGGAGGACAGAAGATGTATTTTCTTCTCAAAGAAAAACCTCATGGACTAACAAATGAGAACACAGTCTCTCCTGAGCCCTCGAAGGCTTCCATTTCTGCAATCATACTGACCTCAATTTCTTGCCTTTCTATGCATTAACAATTTCAGTCATAGTGTTTAATGCCTGGAGGTTAATATTCTCCATAAGCCAGTGTAATGAACACAGTAAAGCAATAGGAAGAAAAAGGGAGAAACACAGTGGGGTAGAAGAAACAGACAACACCCACCACAGAAACAGTCAACAGTTTGGCATGTACATGGGATGTCTTCAAAAAGCTGCTTTTCTGCACACACTGGGAAGACCCTATTGTTTTTCCCGGGACAGAATTCCTTCATATGCAGGTTTTGTGATATTAACAGGACCTATTATCACCTAGAGTGAGGCAACATCTCAAGAGTAAAGAGGCAGAGAATGACAGAGAATGGGTAACACCCTAGCTTGATTAAGACTTAGTTTCAAAAGCTATGTTTACCTTTCAAACTCATGACTTTCTGATTTAAAAAATGGAATGGGTTTCCCACTTATTTCTTAAGTCATCTTTATTTTATGATAAAATACTTCAACTCATCTTTCTATATCAGTGTCAAATGTTATACCTTGATGTTGCTATCCAACTGGAATACAAGATGAATAAATAAAGCTTTTTAGCAACATGATTGCAATCACCAAAGAGAGTCACAATTATTTCGAAGCTAATTCATCTCTATATTATTTACCACAACAGAGAACAAGAAGGCAGGACCAGGGCTCAACTGTTTGATGTTACCTCGTGTTGGACGAGGTGAAGCTTCAGAACCGAGACGTAGGTGAACCGCAGTCATCCACAGAGTCAATGGAAATTCAGTCACACCAAAGGAATATTGCAGGGTTTGGGAAGTGCACAAGACTGTGGTGGGAGCTAAAATCAATATATGTTATATATGTGGGTACTGTTTTAATCTACAATAGGTTCTAAAGTTATAATATAGATTGTTTTATGCAAGTGTGGAGAAATGAGAAATCAAACACATTCGATCTACTCTAGTCTCACATAATTCCAAAGATGCATTTTGTAGGATTTCTTCTGTTCTTTCAAAAGTGTGCTCAGTGACGGCTAAGAAAGAAATGTATTACGGCGTTTAATTCGGGGCACTTGAAAAGGAGTGTCTGTGTTTGCTTTAGTATATCACTCTGCAATTTGGTTTAGAGAATTCAACAGAAGAAATTAGCTTCTGATTTACAAATCTCTGTCGAGAACCTCCACAAAATATCCTTAAAGGGTATGTCAATATCTTATGCTACCTGAACATACAGCGTCAGGACAAGTGCACATACTTGAAAGGGCACTTTATAAATGGTACTTGCTTATAAATTATTTGATATTTTATGCCCAAATCTAATTATGATCACTTACAAATGTAACCACTAAAAAAACCAATTTACCTTCTTCCTCTGTGATTCACAACGTCACGTATTTTCTCTGCATTTCATCTGGTCACACTACAGATACATGGTTTAGATGCAGTGTGCTACTTCAGTTTCGACCAAAACTCCTTGTAGCAATTCCTAAATGATAGCGATTCCCTGGTAGAGATCTGCTACTGGGGAAATTGTGTACAACACCAGTGAATTGTGTATTCAGTTTTATACACAGAATCTTTCCTGGAGAGTAGGGTGTTTTCTCTCCTAGCGTAAATGTTGGTTGCATTAACCAAAATATCCTTTACTCTGGAAACAGTAATAACTGAATTACCTTTTTTCAAATGTCATATGATTTAAAAAACAGTCTATCTGCATGGGAACTTATATATAAAATATAATAACTATTTAATATCTCTTACATAGTATTATATGGCCTTTATGCATCTCTCTCTACATCAAAATGATCTTATTCCTTTCTATTTCAGAATCATAGGTAGATCCTTACAACTTTCTGCATTAAAGATCAGTTTATTATTCAGTGTCTTGAATGGTGTGACATAGACAATAATGTGTAGCATAACTTTATATATCATAGTAAAAGGAAAAATGTGCTATGATTTTGATATGTCACTGACAGGAACAGGCAGACATCATGATGTCTGAGGGAGGGTTGAGTGTGATAAAAAGACACAAACTAAAATTGACTGCATGCACTAAATTTTGGTTCTTATCTACTATTTCCTACCCTTAGTTTTTTTCTGATTTTTTATTCCCTGTTCTCTTTGCCCTGGGAATTCAACAGGCTCTGCAAAGTGAAAAGAGACTGCCCAGCAGTTTCAACAAAACCAAATCCATCACATTCCCCACCGCCATATTTACTCTAAAATGAATAAACAAATAAACACAAGGGTCAGGAACACCTGAAGCAGTAACTGTTATATGTTGTTCAATGAAATGTGCCTATAGGTTCAAGAAACACTAGCATTTCGTGCAATTGCACGAATTTTCCTTAGAACATATTTTCAGACTGTCTTATTCTTTTCTACGAAAATCAAGTCTCTGTTGGAGTCACACAGAATGACAACACACACTGGTGGTCGGTATGGTGTGATGTGACCTTGTAAGCCGTTGGTTCTCACTGTTCACAAAATCCTACCGAATTCTTGACCTCCATCCTACAGACTCAGTGGTAATCAGATTGTTTTTCGGGCTTTTAATGAAGGGATAAATATTCATGTTTGGTAACAAAATCAAAATATGTGTATTCACTGGTATTCCTCATCTATATGTTTCTATAAAATAAATATTTCCTAAACTTTGTGGGATATATAGCTGAGTGGCTCATGCCTTCCACACAATGTTCAATTTATAAAAAAGGATCACCAGGGCCGGAGGGTTAGCTCAGTGGTTCCGGCGCCTGCCTCGCAAGCGCAAGGTCCTGAGTTCGATCCCCAGTAAC
>PVIC010055635.1:0-11176 GCA_004025085.1 Thryonomys swinderianus
TTGTTTTTATTTTTATCTAGTGCAGTATTTCGACCCCATTCATGTAGTTCTGGAGGTGCAGGGCAGAAGTGTGTTATCAAGAAAGTTTGGGTGCTGAGAATTTTAACCCTTTTTTCAGCTTTTTTTTCCTGTTAAGTTAGCAAAGTCAAATCATTGACAAGGAATGAACTGGTCGTATGTGTACACCCTTTGGGTTGAGTGGAAATATCTTTAGGGGCCTTTTTTTTTGAGTTTGTTAATCATCAGAAGTAAGGCTAATTTTGAGCTTAGAGCTGAGACTAACCTGGGTGCTGAAATATAAACATGTTTTTGTAGCAGGTTTAGGCATTTGTTTGAGGGTTACTATTGGAGCCTGTGTGATTCTGGAAGAAGTAAACTGGAGAAGATAGTTCCACAAACATGAACCAAAGAGAATTATTAGAGAATAATCATTAAAAGCCATTTTTACCTGGAGGAGCTTAAAAGCTAGGCCTAGATGATGTATTTTTGTTGTTGTTTTTATACTGGAGTTAGAACTCACACCTTTGTGCTTGCAAAGAAGGCTTGGTGCCACTGAGCTAAATCTCCAGCCCCCAAATAATATCTTTTGTGATAGCATAATCAGGCACTTATACATAAGAACCCTTCTTTATAACTTCTTGGTTCTGTCTTTTCATAGGATTGACACAAGTGACTCCATTTTTATATTGACAGCTTTCATTTTTTTTTTCTTGCAACACTGGAGATTAAACTCAGGTCCTTATCCTTCCAAGGTAGGCACAGTACCACTTGAGCTAAATCCTCAGCCCTAAAGCTTTTATTTTCTAAAAAAATTTTAATTTTTGTTTTTAGTTTTTTTGAGATAAGGTCTCTTTCTGTAGTTCAGGCTGGCCCTGAGCTCACTATGTAGCCTAGGGAAGCCTCAAATTTAGCAATCCTCCTGCCTCTGCCTCCTGAGTGCTGGGATTATAGGTGTGAGCCACCATGCCCGGTGTTGTGGTATGTGGTACTAGGGATCAAACTCTGGACTTTTTGCTTGCCAGGCAGATGCTGGAACCATTTAGCTAAATCCCCGGCTCCCAGCTTTCATTTTTAAATATTCCCTCTTGTCCTGAAGGAATTGCTGATTGATCATTGTTTATTACTATCCTCATTTCTGGACTGCTGTTCTGACTGTTGGTCCTATCTGGTCTCATGCTAAAGGGGAAATAATTAATGGTTTAGAGTTAGTGTCATAACCCTTTAAGTTACTTTTGAGCAAGAAGTTTAAAAGGAGCCGACCTTAGGCCTAACCAAACCAACAAGAGTAAAATAGAATACTCAATGTATTTTCTTTTATTTTTTTAAAATTTATTTCTTGGTACATTTTATATACATGTTATGATCACAATCAGCATTGAGAATTTGTACCAGTACCTGACAAAACTTAATTCTCATCTTTCCCTTTTTCCCTGCCCCCTCCATGTATTTTCTTCTGTAAACTTCTGACATACCTGGTTTTGTTACTGCCTTTTTCCAACGTTTGTCTTTATATTTCTGTTTTATATATTGATAGGGCAAAACTTTATCACCTAAAATCATCTCATACTAAAATATATCTTTATATTTGTAATTTAAAATATTTTCTTCTCTATTCTACTTCCTGGTTTCTTTCTGTAACAAATCTGGTATCCCTTTGGATTTTAAAATGTTCCTGGCACATTTTTATCAGACTTGCAAGTAAACTTGGACAATGAATTATCTTAGTACCAGCAAAACCAAAGATGTTACCTTTTAGTTAGGGTTGACAACCACTTAAGATCTTACATAACCTAAATGACAAATTAGAACACATAGAAACCTTGTGATTGTAGTTCAAGAATCATCCCAAAGCTATTTATAAGAAATATTTTAGGCGCATTGATCAGACAAAAATATTAATTTCTTTGCCATACTGGGGATTGCAAAAATATTAATTTTAAACCACAGAATTTCAAGTATATTTATCAGCCAGTTAAGATTTTTTAAATGGGCCCTCATTACCTTTTTTTTTTTTTCTTTTTGAGACAGGGTCTTGCTTTGTAGTTCAGGCTGGCTCTGAGCTCACTATGTAGTCCAGGCAAGCCTCAAACTCAGCAATCCTCCTGTCTCTGCCTCCCGAGTGCTGGGATTACAGGCGTAAACCACCACGCCTGGCACTGTGGTATGTGGTACTGATTGCTGGTGGGCGTGAGTCTCCACGCCCAGCATTGTATGTGGTTTCCAGGGATCGAACTCAGAACCTTGTGCTTGCGAGGCAGGCACTGGAACCACTGAGCTAACCCTCCGGCCCCAATGGGCCCTCATTACCTTTTTATGGGCAGTCAGCGAGGCTGTTCTATCTTTTGACATCCAGACACATGAGTCAGTCTTAGCTTGTTGTCAGGATCCAGAGTAGGCTGTGTGAAACCCAAGAGCCACTTTTTAACCTTACATTTGCCCTTAGAGTTTGACTTACTATCTATACCAACTTGGATTTAGAATTCGGTCTGGTGGTTTAAACATCCCCTTTTGATCTTTGTGTCTTTGGCTGTGTTTTCCCTTGGGGTCAGTATTTTATTTTATTTAAGTTTTTCTTCCTGTACTTAATTTGGTATGGGCTTCAAGTTTAGTCTCTGTTGTTGCCTTGGGTGAATGTGGACACTGCGGCCACCATGATCAGATATGTATGTATGTTTCTAAAGTTGCATTGTTTGCTAACAGTAATATTTCCCCTAGTAATATTTCCTCAGGGATTGAAGATCCTGAGGAAAGCTGGAGAAGCCAGCCATCATGGAGAAAATTGAAGTAAATGGGTTCAGGTAGCTGCTTTTTCATCTATGGAATGAATCTTATCTGGCAGTTCCCCCTGTCCAAAGGTGATTTTGAGCACAGATTAACAGACAAACAGACAAGACATAAAAGACCTCTCTAGGGGGTACCATAGTATTGTTTTTAGGCAAATCACAGTAGAGATTTCTTGTTATTTTAACAGTATAGAGCTATTCCAATAAAAGAAGACAGGGCATCAGAATATGGAGGGGGACAGAAACTAAAAGACAGTTATCTAGTGGGGGACAGACTGGAAGCTGGACTGTGGCCTGAGAGTGGCCAAAGTCCAGTCACTTTTACTTTGTGAAAAGGGAAAAAGGAACACGAATGTGGATAATGCCTTCTACCCCACCCACCTCTAGGAAGGGAAAGAGGACAGCTGAGAGTTCAGATTAGGAGGGAACTGATGGGCATGAGAGTGTGTAATGAGGAAAAAAGAAGGGTGAAGAAAGAAGGCAGGTGGGATTGGAGAAGGCCTCTGATGGTGGAGGTGAAGAAGAGAAGGGGGTGAGGGTTATGGGCATAGGAGGGTGGAATGTGTGGTCAGCAGAATTGAATTCAGAGTTGACAAAATTAGAGAGTCAAGTCTAGGTTGATGGTGAAGAAGAATTTGGAAAGTTTCATGGGACTGACAAATTTGACTGAAAAGGTAAGATAAAGCCTACACATAAGGAAGTTTGGACCACTTGCCATTGTGCTGGATGAATCTGTTTAACTCAGGAATTTAGAAGTTGATCCTATATTATATTTGGAGTTCACTGTATTGCCCTATGCAAGTCCACATCAGTAGGCTGAAGGGTCTGCACCCAAAGGCTGAAGATTCTGTGCTAGGAAGGCTGAAGATGATATCTGAGGTGAAAGTGAAGACGAGCTCCTCCAAAGAAACAGAAGCAATTCTTCCTTTGTTTCCTCATTATACCATTTAGGTGTCAAGCCGTCCTAGGGTGAGTCTTCTTTAGTAAATCCTCTCAGTCATATTTCCTACAACTTGGTATTTAGCTTTAGATGGAGTTTATTAGTTATTTTATAAGCTGCTATTGGTCTTACACCATTGGTGGGCTGGTCCTCAATCAGAAGGACTCGGACCACCATGTGTAGCACTGGGGAATGGTTCTATCCCAAAGCCTCATATGATTATAGGTGGAGTTTTCAGAGGTGGCTCCCAATCAAACCTATGTATGATTAACATTTTAGAGCCCTTTAGCAATTTAAAGCAAATAAATGAAACTCAGGAATGTATTAAATGATGCCACAGTTATGCAACCAACAAGGTCTAGATTATGAGCACTTATTCAGGCCAAATTACCTGGTTTATTCAATTACTGCATTTCAAAGAAGCAAAAGAAACCTATTGATTAAGGTACTTATGTGGCATACCAACAAATCACAACAAATGGAGTTTTTTTTTTTTTTTTTTTTGAGACAGAGTCTCGCTTTGCAGTTCAGGCTGGCCCTGAGCTCACTTTGTAGCCCAGGCAATCCTCAAACTCAGCATTCCTCCTGCCTCTGCCTCTGAGTGCTGGGATTACAGGAGTGAGCCACAATGCCCAGCATTGTGGGGTGTGGTACTGATTGCTGGTGGGCGTGAGTCACCATGCCCAATATCATATCATTGTATGTGGTCACTGGGAGTGAACCAGGGACCTTGTGCTTGCTAGGCAGGTGGTGGAACCACTGAGCTAAATCTCTGGCCCAACAAATGGAGTTTTTGGATATTTTTTGATTCAAATACACTAAAAGCTTAAGAGAAAAGTGAAGATACTGCAACTCAATGGATGCTTAATAACATTAAGAATTATAATTAACTTTTGTTGTAGTGGATTGTGGTTTGGGATGAAATTTTGCCTGATATTTGCTTCAAAATAATCAAGTGGTCCCAGGTGTACTGTAATCTCAGCTACTTAGGAGGCTACAGCAGGAAGATCTCAAATTCAAGGCCAGACTGGGCAATTTAGCAAGATCCTGCTTTAACATTAAAAGGGCTGTGGTTAGCATTTTTGCCTAGCATAATTCAATCCCTAGCACAAAAAATTAAAAATAAAGTGACAATTTTAGTGGTATGTTTCAGGTAAAGGTCTATATGAAATAAATTTGTCATTTAAAAATTGTTGAAATAGGGGCCGGAGGGTTAGCTCAGTGGTTCTGGCGCCTGCCTCGCAAGCGTAAGGACCTGAGTTTGATCCCCGGTTACCACATATAATGCTGGGTGTGGTGGCTCACGCCTGTAATCACAGCACTCGGGAGGCAGAGACAGGAGGATTGCTGAGTTCGCGGCAGCTTGCCTGGGCACCATAGTGAGCTCGGGGCCAGCCTGAACTACAAAGCAAGACCCTGTCTCCAAAAAGCAAAAAAAAAAAAAAAAAAAAAAAAAAAAAAAAAAAAAAAAAAAAAAAAAAAAAAAAAAAAAAAAAAAAAAAAAAAAATTGTTGAAATAGGCTTATTGGTCCTTGATGATCACATAACTATTTTTAAAAAATGATTGTCATAAAAGGTTGACCCTTCTTTCTCAGATAAGTGTAAGTTATGGGCCAGTAGGCATTCTTATTCATTACTGGCAAGAAGGGAAATGATACAATTTCTGTAGAATGGAAACTGGAAGTATCTAGCAAAAATACCTACATACTTAACCTTCTTTCAGAACCTCACTACTAGGAATTTATCCTAGATACAGAAGCAAAATTACAAAATAATATATGCACAGAAATTTCTATCCCATCACTATTTGTAAATACCAAGACTGTTAAATACCCAAATGTCAGTACATGGCTGGTAAATAAACAATTGTCCATCCCCAAGGTGCTGGACCATGCTCAGCTATACAAAGGAATACATATGGCTGTTAAGGAGGCTTCATGTGAAAAAAAAAATGTGAAAAGAAGATACAGAAGTATGCACAGCAGGTACCTTTAACCAAAATGTGTGTGTGTGTGTGTGTCTGACTGACTAATGGAATAACACTTTGGAGGTTCACAGAGGGGAGAGTGTAGACTTTTCTTGCAGTTTTTTTTGGAGGGAGAGTACTGGAGATTGATGCCAGGGTCCTTGCACTGAACTCCACCCCATCCCTTTTCAATATTTCTTTTTTGTTTGACACAGAACATATTTATTTTCTTTTTTCTTTTGAATTTTTACCAAGTCTCTAAGTTCCCCAGGGTGGACTGAAACTTGTGATCATCCTACTTTAGCTTCTCAGAGTACTGGGATTTCAGACATGTAGCACCATGCCCGGTTTCTTGCAATTTTTAGACCTAAGAACTATGTGTGTTACATAATTAAAAAACAAAATTAAAGCAAAGAAAAAAAGCAAAATGGAACAGGGACCCAAGCTATGACTTCTGTGTTGGCTTAATCACTTAGAAGTAATATCTAATCACAAGGCTGGTTCCCCTGGCAACCAACCATCCTGAGGCTATCCAGGAGTCAGCTCATCATATAAAAAGACACATCACTTTGCAGATGCCAAAGAAGCTGTATTTCAGGAAGTGTGGGTGAAGACCAAATATATATTCACAATGTCACTATGATGAATAATGCATATATGAAATTTTTGTAAAAGATTTTTTGAATTTGAATATCTGTTTCAATTCTCTTGGGTGTATGCTTAGGAGTAGAATGGTTGGATCATACGGTAATTCCATATTAATTTAACTTTTCCCATATAATTAAATAAATGAAAAATTGTATAAAAACTTAGAAATCTGAGAGCTCAATTATACATATAAATTATACAATTATACATATACATATAATGGGATGATGGGATATTCAGTTCTTAACATTGTAGCTGTTAACTTTTCTAGAAACCAACTTTTTTTTTTTTTCTTTTTGAAACAGGGTCTCGCTTTGTAGTTCAGGCTGGCCCTGAGCTCACTATGGTGCCCAGGCAAGCCGCCACAAACTCAGCAATCCTCCTGTCTCTGCCTCCCGAGTGCTGGGATTACAGGCGTGAGCCACCACATCTGGCATTTAGAAACCAACTTTTTTCACAGTAGCTGCATGCATCAGCAATATATGAAAGACTCAGTTTCTCTGCATTCTTTTTTCTTTTCTTTTTTGAGACAGGATCTCAGTATGAAATTCAGGCTAGCTTTGAGCTCACTGTGTAGCCCAGTTCACCAAAAATTTATAGCGACCCTCCAGCCTCAACCTCCTCAGTGCCCCATACCTGGCCTGCATTCTAACCAGCATTGGTGGTGCCACTATTTTTTACTTTAACCATTCCGTTAAATGAATAGTAAAATCTCATTGTGAGTTTAGTTTTCCTAATAGCTAATGATGTTAAATGTGATGTTTTCATGTGCTTTTATGTCAATGAAATGTTTCTTAATAGCATTTGCCAGCTTTAAATTGGTTTTTACTGTTGAATTCTGAGAAATTTTATGTATTCTAGATACTAGTTCTTTGTCAGATCCATTGTTCACAAATACATGCCAGCACCCATACTCCAGTTTGCTTTTCTTCCCTTTCGTGCAGCAAAAGTCTCAAAATTTATTAGTTTTTATGGGTCATGATTTTAATGTCAACTGTAAGATTTTTTGGGGTCTACTTGAAATCCTGAAGATTTTCTCATGTTTTCTAGCATTTACAGTGTTGTTGGACATACTTGTCTACAATCCATTAACTTTGGTATACAAAGTGAAACTTAAGTCAAAGATTTTTTTTTTTGAAACAGGGTCTCATTTTGTGTTTTAATTAGGACACAATGGTCAACAGTAGCCTAATACAAAAATGGTGGCAAAATAGAAGACAGAAAACAGAAAATTGAGCATTGGAACTAGGAAAGTTATAGAAGCTGGTGATTTTAGATGGTGTTAAATTTTGCTGCTGAACTAATCAGCCAAAAATAGAGGCTTAGAACAACTGCTGAGTTCACAACTTAGTGAAGTAATACTTTTTATAATTTATTTTATTGCTACATTTTATACATATTATAACATTCAACATTGAGAATTTGTACCTATATGTGACACATCTTGATTCTCATTTTTTGCTCTTTCTCCTGACCTTCCTACAACCACTGCCCGTATATACATAAAGTTTGTTTCCTTTTTCTTTTTTTTTTTTTTTGAGGCAGGGTCTTGCTTTGTAGTTCAGGCTGGCCCTGAGCTCACTATGTAGCCCAGGCAAGCCTCGAACTCAGCAATCCTCCTGTCTCTGCCTCCCGAGTGCTGGGATTACAGGTGTGAGCCACCATGCCTGGCACTGGGGTAGGTGGTACTGATTGCTGGTGGGCGTGAGTCACTATGCCCAGCATTGCTGTATGTGGTTACCGGGATCGAATTCAGGACCTTGCGCTTGCGAGACAGGCGCTGGAATCACTGACCTAAATCTCCATCCCTCCTTTTTAACTTGTTGCATTTTTATCATACATGCTAGCATTCATTTACACCATAATTTTTTCATACTAGAAAAAAGATATATTTATAGATCTATATACTATTTATTTCATGTATGAGCATGTCCTCAAGGTATATCCATTTGTGTATAAATGACTCAAATTTATAATTATTTATGGCAAGTAATACTCCATTATATATACATATATATAAAACCCACATTTTCTACATCCAGTTTTCCACTGATGGGAATTTGGGCTGTTTCCAAGACTTAGCTATCACAAACTGAGCTGCTATAACCATGTGTGCACATATGTCACTCTGGTATGATTCTTTCAGTTCCTTTGTATATATATACATAGCAGGGAGATAGCAGGGTCCAATGGGACCTTTAATCCTATTTTTTTGAGGAACCTTTACACTGATCTCCATTGTGGTTGCACTAGTCTACATTCCCACCAGCAGTGGAGAAGGGTTCCTTTCTCCCTACAGCTTTGCCAGCGTTTATTGTTGGTTGATTTTGTGATAGCAGATATGATAGCAGACATTCCTTATGCAGGGAGATGGAATCTCAGTGTTGTTTTCATCTGCATCTCTCAAATGACCAGTGATGTTGGACATTTTTCATCTGTTTGTTTGCTATTTTTACTTCTTCATTTATGAAATGTCTATTCATTTCAGGTACCTATTTTTGAATTGGGTCTTTAAATTGGGGGGAGGCTGATTTTTTTTAAGTTCTTTATATACTCTAGGTAGGAGACCTTTGTCTGAGAAACAGCTGGTAAAAGTTCTTTCCTATATATTGTAGGTTTTCTTTTTCACTGTTGGTGGTTTCTCTTGCTGTGCAGAAGCTTTTTAGTAAGATAAGATCCTGGTTTAAGATTCTTTATGCTACTTCCTGATCTGCTCAGGTTTTGTTCATAAAGTCTTTCCCTATGCCTATGTCTTCAATAGTTCTACCTAATCTATTTTCCAGCAGGTTTAGTGTTTCTGTTTAGTGTTTGAGGCAAGCCTCGAACTCAGCAATCCTCCTGTCTCTGCCACCCAAGTGCTGGGATTACAGGCATGAGCCACCACACCTAGCAAGATACATCTAGTTTTAATCTTCAGCAAGTTGAAACCCAGTTTTCCAATGCCATTTGTCAAAGAGGCTATTTTTCCTCCATTTTTGGTGTTTGGCTCCCTTGTCAAATATGAGGTGGCTTAGTATATCTGCGGTCATTCCTGTATCTTCTGTTCTGATACAGGGATCCTTGGGTCTGTTTCTTTGCCAATACCATGCTATTTTTTATCACAATGGCTTTGTAGTATAGTTTCAAGTTGGGGATTTTGATACTGCCCTCCATGTCCTTTATGCCTAGAATTGCTTTTGCTATATCTCTTGTGGTTCCAGATGAAGTTTTGGATTATTTTCTCCAGCTCTGTGAAATATGTTGTTGGGATTCCAATCAGGATTACATTGAATGTATATAGTAGTTTTGGCTCATAAATGACAAAAATAGATCATAGATCTGTAAATATAGTAGTTTTGGCAGCATAGCTATTTTGATGAGATTGATTCTTCCTATCCAGGAACAAGGGATGTCTTCTTTACTTTCTGATATCCCTTTCAGTCTCCCTTTTCAGAATGCTGTAGTTTTCAGAGTACCAATCTTGCACTTCCCTTGTTAGATTGATTCCAAGATATTTCATATTTTTGGATGCTATTGTGAAAGGAACTGATTTCCTGGTTTCTCTTTCAGTGAGTCTATTGTATGTATATACAAAGTCTATTGGTTTTTGAGTGTTGACCTTGCATCCAGCTACTCTATTAAACCTGGTGATTAAGTCTAGCAGTTGGTTGTCTGAGTTTTAGGATCTCCATGTAGATTATCATGTCATCAGCAAATAATGACAGTTTAACTTCTTCTGTTCCTATCTTTATTTCTTTTTGTTGTCTAATTGCTGGGGTTAGTGTTTCCAAAACTATATTGAACAGAAGTGGGGATAGTGGACATGCTTGTCTTGTTCCGATCTCAGCATGAAAGGTTTTAGATTTTGACCATTTAGTGTGATACTGGCTGTTGGTTTCTCACAAATAGCTTTTATCAATTTGAGATAAAGACCTTCTATCCCAATTTTCTATAGGGTTTTAAACATGCATGGGTGTTGGATTTTGTCCCATGCCTTTTCTGCATCTATTGAGATGATCATTTGGTTTTTGTCCTTGAGTCTGTTTATGTAATGTATTTCATTTATTGATTTACGTATGGTGAACCATTCTTGCATCCCTGGGATGATTCCAATTTGGTCAGGGTATATGCTGTCCTTGATGTACTCTATTTGCCAGTATCTTATTGAGGATTTTTGCATCAGTGGTCATTAGGGAGATTGGTCTGTAGTTCTCCTTTTTGGTTGGGTCTTTCTCTGCTTTTGGAATCAATGTGATGTTTGTTTCTGGGCATGAATTTGGAAATACCGTTTCCCTTTTGATTCATTAAAGATTTTGAGGAATATGAGTAGCACTGGTTTTTCTCTAAAAATCTTGTACAATTCAGCAATAAAGACTTGAAGACCAAGACTTTTCTTTGTTGGTAGATTTTAAATTCCATTTTCAATTTCACATATTGATATTGGGGTGTTTAGCAGTTTTGTACCTTCCTCATTCAACTTCGAAAGTTCATATGTGTTTAGGAATCTATCCATTTCTTCTGTGCTTTCCAACTTATTGGAATACAAACTCTCAAAGCAGGTGTTTGTTATTTTCTGAATTTCTGCTGAAACTGTGGCAATGCCCCCTTTTCATTTGTGATTGCATGGATTTGAGCCCTCTCCTTCCTCTTTTTTTAAATTGAATTCTTTTTTTTAATTGAATTCTTTATTGGTACAATTTATATACATCTCAAAATCACATATAACATTGGGAAATTTGTACCAGTATATGCCACAAGTTAATTCTCATTTTTACCCATATCCCTACCCACTCCCCCTCCTCCCCCCTTTATACATGCTCTTTTATTTTCTTTCTGTATCATATTTATTCCTTCCCCTCA
>PVIC010055636.1:0-11151 GCA_004025085.1 Thryonomys swinderianus
GGCCCAAAAGCTCTTTATTTCTTACATAGCTGAAGGTCTACTGTGTTGTTGACTTTTTAGAAATAACAACATCCAGGTGGGGCCAGTGGCGCAATGGATAACGCGTCTGACTACGGATCAGAAGAAATAACAACATCCAAAATGTAGGGGCAGAGAGACCTGGAATTATGTTCCTTCCCAATGATGATTGGCTGGGTGACCTCTGGTGAGTGACTGAAATTCTCCAGGTCCTCAACAGGAAAATGCTATATCAGGTTGTGAGGAACAAGCAAAGTGTTTACAAAGCAACAAACCTGGGGATGAAATGCAGTATAAACCCTATCGATGTCTGTCCTTTACTTACTCTTTGTTAGAAAGATGTAAGGGGAAAACTGCAGCTCACATTGGGCTGGAGTGTCCTGACTGATTAAGGTTTCATTAAATCTTTTCAGACTCCTCAGTTGTACACGTCTCCAGTTCTTCTAAGGCAGTGGTCAGAAGTCAGACTCTTCCCCCTTCAGAAGCAAGACTGGGGACTGGACCCAGGGCACTGCACTCAGCTACATCCTCAGCCCATTTATACTTTATTTTGAGACAAGATCTTATTCAGTCACTAAGTCACTCACACTGGGCTTGAGCTGGCGTTCCTCTTGCCTCAGCCTCCCAGAGTGGAAGAATGAAAGCCATGTATCACCTGTAAGGGGCCCAAAGGGATTGTTCAGCACTGAGGGCAGGGACAGCACCTCATTCTGGTTCTGGGCCATAACTTCTGGCCATGGTGCTGAAGGACACTTTTCTGGGCTCTTGGCTTTTTTTTTTTTTAAATCCACTTGCTTGGGTCGCAGAGTGGCTCGCAGGCTTTGTGAGCAGCCCAGGACCAGTTTCTGGTCAATATCTATACTTAGGCTCCTCAGCGCTTCATTGGAGTCCTCTGATTGATTCAGGAAAATGCTGAATCAGTGTGTGCACTGGGAGATGGGCCAGTTTACCAGCTCCTGACTTAACATTCACCCAATGACCGTCTCTTGTTTAGAGATGTAATAAGAGTAGAAATGCTGATAGGCAGCATTTATTGAAAACCTCACAATTTACCTGCATTATTAAATTAAAGAATAACACCTAATAATTTTGGACTGTGATATATGTATATATATACATATATGATATATGTATATATACATATATCATATATGTATATATATACTCAATAATTTGCTTTTGCTATTGTCTTCATTCAACCTTCTCAAAACTCAAGTGAGCAGATATTGCCATCTTTGTTGTATAGATGAACAATCTGACACTCACCATCAATAATTAGTATATATTGATCCCATTCAGCCAGAAAGCAGAGACAAAACTGGATCCTGGGTCATTTGGTACTGAAGCTATTATCAAACATCTTTGCTATGTCTTGAGATGCTCCTAGCTGCACAAACATTTGGCCCCATCTGTTTATTCTGAGCTCAGCCCAGTGGTATGGAGAACCTGGCTTCCTGAGGCCAACAAGGAATCTGTTGTCTGCATCTCTTCTGAACTCTACATTCAGTGAAACCATGTTTATAGTATGAGATTAGCCATCATGAATATTTACCTCATAGAACTACGTACATACTCAGAAGCCTACAGCTATGACCCTCTCTGGCCAGAAGTAGCCAGATTGGTCTTCACCAATTGCCCCCTAGCAGCAGTTAAGGGTAGCTCTTCAGAGGGGGGAATATTATAGATAGGTAAGCTAGACATCTTGCAGGCAGACAGGGTGGCCCTTGAGAAGCTCAGAAGAAAGAAAACCTTCACTGATGGTGAGCATGATCAAAGGAAAAAAAAACTACCCCTTCTAGATAGCAGTGAGTGATAGGCCTCATCCCTCCTGAGATGGAAGGTTAAGATCTTGATCCACCTCCTCCCCAGGAACACAGTGATTGCAAATCCCCTGGGGTGGAGGGCCAAGACCTTAACTCACCTCTCCTGGAAAAGTGTCCTGACTGAAAATCCTTATATGTTTGCTACATGACTTGATTTCTCATTGGATCCCCCAGTAATAGTCAATATTACATAAGCAACTATACTTGTAATCTTATTGGTTGGTCATAGTTTTGTTCATTTTGTGATTTCTCATTATACCAGTATTACCTAAGTGACTGTACTTGCAATGTTACTGATTGACTGTAATTTTGTTCCACCTTAAACCCAGCTCACCTTAAACCTGCCTCACCTTGTGGCTTTGCTCCATGGAAGCCTCCTGGAAAGTGAGGTGGGTGGGTCATTCACTTTCAAATTCCCCCTCTGTCTCTCTTAGGCAAAGCTTTCTTTCTCAATAAAGTTTTCTTACTCTTAAAAAAAATACTCAAGAGCAGGGATTTCTAGATTTTGTAGAGAGTGTATACATAGTAGTACACACTGGCCCAATCTACTAGAATAAGACTTGGGCAATGCCAAGGATGTTCATTCACTCTTATAGTTGTTGGTGTGTGAGCTTCTGGCTACATGTACACACTGAGGGAAGTGTGAATTAATATGACTGTTGTATTAATTATCTACTACTTAGCAAATTGTCCTGAAATTTAGTGGCTTAAAATAACAATGAATATAATTATCTCAAAGTTTCTCTGGGCTAAGATTCTAGGAGAGACATTTGACTAAGTGGCTCTGACTGGACTCTCTTATGAGATCACAAACAAGATATCGTTGGGTCTCATCTGCCCCATGCTTGAGTAAACTGTCCTGTCCAGTGTCAGGGTGTCTCGGGTCCTGGTCACGGGGACTTCACCACAGTGACTGTGGGCTTCCTCTGGGGTGAATAATCCAAGAGTACAACATGAAAGCTGCTAGAGCGTTTGATCCACCATTTCTGTGATACATTCCTGGCTATATGTCACCAAGTTTGAATAGGAGGTGATCATACATGGGCACAAATATCAGGATGTGAGACTCAGAGGATCTTGAAAGCTGGCTGTCAGCAATGTATAGGGAAGAGATCTGTTCATCCTCCAGGGTTGAAAGAAAATCATTCTCTCCTCAACCTGTGGCTACCTGCCCAACAACAATTTTTTCTCTAAGCAAGGAAAGGGATGGCTGTTGGCTAAGCAAACAAATGATAGTATATTATAACACTCACTAAGGAGAAACCCTTCTTGTCTTCAGCAAACAATTGGCCTGTACATGTTTTCTCCCAGCTTATTAACCAGAATAAATCACTCTTGTGTCTTTTATGTTTGGTTTACACAAGCCAACTTTGTTTCTCTCTGGTTCAATAGAGAGCCTTTCATGGACATGGGGCTGGATCTCTGGGCAGTAAATGAGGACAAAAAACCCTGAGACTGATGTGGAAAACAACATCAATTTCTTCAGTACCAAGGAGACAAGGGTAAATAAGATTTATGGTACATTTACTCCAATCACAAGTGCCTGATTTCCAAGCTACTGCTTGCTGAGTTCATGTCGAGGCTGGAGGAGAAAGAAGACAGTGTGATTGTTCCCAATGGAGTTGTCTTTGGAAGGACATTTCCAGAGCAGGGTACATGGAAGGAAAGGAATAGATAGCAATTTCTAGTTTGATTCTTTCATCATGTAAATGGCACCAATGAGTTTCAAGGATGGAAGATACTGTAATGTCACGTTGATATTATGGGTCACTCTTCATTCAAGTCTAACACAAAGGGCTTGCAGCAATATCTAGTTAATTAATCTTTATCTCTTAAAAGGTTTTGGGAAAGTAGACACTCAGAAGATGAACAAGGCATATGAAGTGCTTAGAGTCCAGCATAGACCTTCAGGGGTCCAAGAAATGTGGCTGCTGTTTCTTTTTGGCACCCCAGGGCTTTGAGAGTGGTCTCTTGTGGTCAAGTCTAACTGGAAGCAATTGGGGAAGGTGTTCTGGGAAGCATGCTTCTGCTTCTCCAAGCTGAAGGGTCACAGAAGCTGCCCAGGCCTTCACAGTGGAAAGCATTAGACTCTTGGGCTATTGTCTTGCTCTAACCCTATCATCTGTCTGTAAAACTGGAGATGTCCAAATCTAACACCCAAGACTCGTGTTTTCTTGATCATCAGTGAACTTCTCTCTATCCGCCTGTGATCCTCATAGCCATCTGTGACCTCCTTCCCCTCTGAGTCAGTCACCAGACATGGCCTCACAGACCTGCTCTGTCCTCTGACCTCACAAAGGCTTCTGTTCTGTTGGCTGCTTTGCTTTCGCTCAAAGCATCTTGCTCCTTTTCTTCATTGTCCTTATCTGCATATAAAATTCTCTGGACTGGTTCAGAGATTTAGCTCAGTGGTTCTGGAGTCTGTCTCGCAAGCACAAGGTCCTGAATTCTATCCCAGTAACCACATACAATGCTGGGCGTGGAGACTCACGCCCACCAGCAATCAATACCACATACCACAGCGCCAGGCGTGGTGGTTCATGCCTGTAATCCCAGCACTCGGAAGGCAGAGACAGAAGGATTGCTGAGTTCGAGGCTTTCCTGGGCTACATAGTGAGCTCAGGGCCAGCCTGAACCACAAAGTGAGACCCTGTCTCAAAAAAAAAAAAATTATCTGGACTGTTCCTTTAATGTCCCTAAACTTTCTTATCTTTCTGTCTTTTCTCATGTCACCAACAAAGTCCCAACTACTATGGACCTCTCAGGGGCTCATCTAAAGCATCACATGCGGCTAGAAAAAGTTACACAACAGGACTGAGATCTCTGACCTCCAGTGGGTCTTTCCTATTGACACAACTGCTCCCCACCAAGCTTATACACATATACAAAAATCAATAATTCTAGTAACATATATAGACAGAAAGATAGGCGATAATAGATAAAATCATAGAGGAGAAATAGTTCATGGAAGGCAGAAGGGAGCAAAACAGTGAAGTAGTGAAGCAGTCACAGCAGCAATGATCACAGCAGCCAGCCTCTTTCTGTGCCTGACATTCTGTCCAGGCTACATGCCTTTAGGGTGAGTAGTCCTCACGCACAGTGGGCCTTCCCATTATCCACACCCAGAACTGTGCAACACAGTCAGTGGTGTAAGTTAGTAATCACATGTCCTTGATTCCAGCATCACACACTGCAGACTCAGCCATTTTGGATTTATTTGTTTGTTTATTTGAGACAGGGTCTTGTTTTATAGTTCAGGCTGGCCCTGAACTCACCATGCAGCTCAGGCTGGCCTTGAACTCACAGCAATCTTCCTGCCTCTGCCTCCTGAGAACTGGGACTGCAGGCATGTGCTACCATGTCTGACACTCAGCCACACCTCTGAAAAAGCCCCACTTATGATGGCATGAGACTTGGGCGGGACATTTAGGCACAAGTATAACTCTGTCCACTTACAATCCCATCTTCCTTTCTCTTAATCCATGTCCCCATCCTTTACTCTAGACAGCTACCCATCAGTCTTACATCTTTAAAATTTTGTCACTTAAGAAATGCTATTTCAATGAATCACACAGCCTATAACTTTTGGTAGCCAGGTTTTCCTCCCATTCAGTCTCTGCAGGTCTATCCATGTTACTGTCTGCACATATAGTCCATCTTTTTCTAATTACTCTGTAGTATTCCATGTGTCCTTGTACCAGTTTGCAGCACCATTGTCTTCAAAGACAGCTGCAGCAATTCTGGTCTGGAGCTGTTACAAAACAGGTTGACCAGCATCAAGCCAGGGTCTGGGTTATTTGTGGGAACAGAAGCCTTACATTTTTGGAGCTAAATTCACAGAAATACAATTGTAGCTTAGATTTTAAAGAAATTACTGAACTGTCCATTAGTGTGACTTTACCATTTTATCTTCTCACCAGAAATACATGAGTGATGACATTTATTTACAACTTCACCAGCACTTGGTGTTCCCTCTAGTTTTAATTTTAGTCATTTTGCTAGTGGCCCGGGCTATTTTGTTGTGGCTGATTCACATTTCTTGTGCATGAATGAAGTTGGACATCTCTGCATGGGCTTATTTCCCATCTGTGTCTTGTGCTTGTTAAAGGTGTCTAGTGTGCGTTTGCTCACTTTCTGTCTGTGTTCATTTTGGTTTATCTTCCATTCTGACCCTTGTCTTTTTCTCTTCTTCTTTTTTGCTTTTTTTTTTGAGACAGGGTCTCGCTTTGTAGTTCAGGCTGGCCCTCAGCTCACTATGGTGCCCAGGCAAGCCGCCGTGAACTCAGCAATCCTCCTGTCTGCCTCCCGAGTGCTGGGATTACAGGCGTGAGCCACCACGTCCGGCATTGTGGTATGCGGTGTTGATTGTTGGTGGGCGTGTCTCCACACCCAGCATTATATGTGGTTCCCGGGGATCGAACTCAGGACCTTGCGCTTGTGAGGCAGGCGCCGGAACCACTGAGCTAACCCTCCGGCCCTCTTTTTCTCTTCTTAACAAGGCTTTTTACAGAACAACAGTTTTCAATCTGATGAAGTTCACCTTACCAGGTTATCCTTTTCTGAATACTCATCTTGCTATCAAGTCTAAGAATATTTTTATAACCACGATTTATTTTGAATTAACTTTTCTACAGTATAGGAGACTTAGGTTAGGATCATTGGTAATGAGACACACAAAATATAAATAATTTAAACAGCAAAAAGTGATATGAGTGCTATGAAAGTGATATGAAAGAGAGGGATAGGAAAGAGACTTCGCAGAGCTGGGAAGACCTAGGGGTGAGGGAAGAGGGGAAGGGCACGTGGAAAAGACAAAGTACAGATGATTAACACGTGACATATGTACCTCAGTTGCCAAGAGGAATCCAGTTATTAAGTATTCAAACATGTACCTATGAAAAGGATTCATTTTTGTTTTATTTTATTCATTCATTTGTTTAATTGCTTATAGGAATTCAACCACACCACTTGTTGAAAATGTAATCCTTCCTGTACTTGTTTGTAAACATTTGCCAAACACCAGACATTCTAGTTGGGTCTACATTGGGTTCTCTGTGTTTTTTCATAGCTCTGTGTGACCATTTTGCTGCCAGAACTGTATGTCTTGATTACTGTACTTCTTCTACTTTAGTTTTTTTTTCAAAACTTTAAATTATAATTTAAGGTTTTATATATACATAGTTGAAATTTATTTGCTATTACTCTATTTGGGGTTTTGGATCCATATCTACAAGGGGTGTTATTTTATGGTGTTCTTATTTTGTCTCGGTATCAGAGTGACACTAATTTCATGAAATAATGAGTGTTTACTCCTCTATTTCTTTTTTTTCGAGACAGGGTCTTGCTTTGTAGTTCAGGCTGGCTCTGAGCTCACTATGTAGCCCAGGCAAGCCTGGAACTCAGCAATCCTCCTGCCTCTGCCTCCTGAGTGCTGGGATTACAGGCGTGAGCCACCCTGCCTGGCCCTGTGGTATGTGGTATTGATTGCTGGTGGGCATGAGTCTC
Organism: Thryonomys swinderianus; assembly: GCA_004025085.1. Taxonomy (NCBI): domain Eukaryota; kingdom Metazoa; phylum Chordata; class Mammalia; order Rodentia; family Thryonomyidae; genus Thryonomys; species Thryonomys swinderianus. Next base: position 7,347 of record PVIC010055636.1, read on the forward strand.
CACGCCCAGTATTGTATGTGGTTTCCAGGGATCGAATTCAGGACCTTGCACTTGCGAGGCAGGCGCTGGAAACACTGAGCTAAATCTCCAGCTCCTACTCCTCTATTTCTTGAAAGAGATCCCATACAACTGATGCCATTTCTTCTTTATATATATATATTTTGAGACAGGCGAGTCTAGCTTTGTAGTTCTCACTATGTAGCCCAGGCCAGCCTTGAACTCAGCAATACTCCTACCTCTGCCTCCTGAGTGCTGAGATTACAGGTGTGAGCCACCATGCCCGGCATTGTGGTATGCAGTGCTGATTGCTGATGGGCGTGAGTCACCATGCTGGGTATTGTTATATGTGGCTACTGGGGACTGAACTCAGGACCTCGTGTTTGCTAAGCAGGTGCCGGAACCACTGAGCTAAATTTTCAGCCCTCTTCTTTATACCTTTTTTTTTTTTTTTTGGAGACAGGGTCCCGCTTATTGTTCAGGCTGGCCCTGAGCTCACTATGTAGCCCAGGCAAGCCTCGAACTCAGCAATCCTCCTGTCTCTGCCTCTGGAGTGTTGGGATTACAGGTGTGAGCCACCATGCCCGGCTTCTTTATACTTTTGATAGTATTCACCAGTGAAGTCATTTGGGTTTAGAGCTTTCTATATGGGAGGGTTGTTAAAATAATAAACTCAATTTTCAGTATGGTTGTAAGACTATCTAAATTATATCTTTATATTGGGTGAACTGTGATAGCTTGTGCTTTTTGAGGAATGGCTCTGTTTCATCTAAGCTGTGAATTTATGTGTACAGAGTTTTTTGTAGTATTTCAATATTTTCTTTGTGGTATCTGCAGGGTCTACAGTGACACCTGGGTTTTATTCCTGATATTGCACATGCTTTCCTTTTCAAAATCTCTCCCCTCCTCTAAACACCCACTTCCAATTTTCTTCTCACTACACGGGATAGTCTGTGCCTCCACTGTAGAGTCTTTCTCCTCAGCAGGCAATTAGATACACTGGAGTATATTTGGTTTTTATGATTTTTCTTTAATTACAGTCTATACTGGCTAACACATTGTTCTCCTACTTTCTTTAGTTCATTAGATGATGTCTTTTAATTATGTGAGTATTTTTAAATAGCTGATTTAATGTCCTTGTTTAATAACAAAACAGTTTCTACTGACTACATTTTCTCAGTACAGTACAGGTTTTTCTGTTTCTTTGCCTATCTGTTTTTGTTTAAAGTATTATTCAGCATTTTGCTTAAATAAACACTTCTCAGATTTTTGCAAGCTGTTAGTGAATTTCCAGGGTTAAGAGAACACTGATTTAGTTCATGTTTGTCAATAATCACGACTTCATGAAACAGAAGATTTTTAGAGGTCTCTATGTGTCATCTCTGTTGACTCCATAGTAGTTTGAATCAGCTTCTGCTACGGCACTTTCCCAAGTGACAGTGCCTGGCCTCTTACTCTCCTGCTGGGTCCTGACCTCCTATAGGTCTCACTGGCCTCTCTAGCCTTTGCTTCCTGAAGAGTAGCAGGTGGTTGACAGAATGAGTTTATTGAATCCCCCCAAAAATAACTACTGAGAAGAAACTTAGGTGTTGCCTTGGGCTCCGTCTCATTTTCTCTTAATTCTAGAGAGTGCTAGAAAAGCTGGTCTTGCATCTGTACCTAGTCGGTGAGGGGGTTCTATCTTAATGGTGTCATTCATTTACTTATTTTTGGTGTTTTGAGACAGGGTCTTACTACGTAGCCCAGGCTGGCTTTGAACTCATGGAGATCCCCCGACTCAGCCTCCTGAGCACAGGGTTTACAGCTCTGCACCACCACATGTGGCCTGGTGTCAATTATTAAGAAGATGTGTGAATGTGGGTTTTAAATCATTCAGAGCCTCAGTTTTCTCATACAGGCATTACAGATGATGAAACTTAAGATCATGATATTACGACTAGCATTGTTCAAAGGATTGAATGTGTTGACACGGGCAAAGCTTGTAACGACGTGTCGTGCTCTGATCCCCAATAATTATGACTGTTTATTCCTGGCCTGTCCCAAGTGATCCCAGGATTTCTTAGAAGGGCAGCGATCAACAGAGCCTTGGAAGGCAAAGCGGGGGTGGGGGGGCGCTGAGGCCTCTGGGATGTGGTCCTGGAGAAGGCAGCTTGTCATTGTGGTCTTCCCTGAATACGGCACAGAGAAAGTGATGTGGGACCTTCTGGTTTACTTACAGGTCCTTTCCGGGATGGCTTTTCTCAAACAGAATGTTTTAGTTTTTCATTTTAATTTGCAAACAAGTAAATCTGATCCAGCCAACTGTTAAAGGCAAGGAAATGCAGTTCAGACCAACGGAGCCTCACGGGAAGGGCGTGGTCACGCAGACTGGCAGCGGGTGTGACCTGAGTCCAGGGTTCTCTGGACTTGCTACCACCTCCCACCCAACGTCTGCAGGGACATCTGAGCCCACACTGAGCTGAGTCACTTTAGATCCCTGTCTCCGAGGAGAGATGTGAGGTCACAGACGTTTGGGTTTGCAGTGTTTGGGGACCAGATTTAGGACCATCGGGTGGTGTGAACTGAGCACTACTCAAATTCTGCGGCCTCAGCTTTTTCACCTGCAAACGGGGCTTGGATCCCTTCCTGTTCTCCCCTTTCATTGTTTTGAAGATCACTAAGGCAAACGATGTGGAGAAGAATTCTGTCCGTCTCTTCAGCTCGTGTGTTTGTGGAGCTCTTCCTTGAAGACTCCGGTGGCAGCGTGCCGGTATTGATGGTCTTATTTGGCCTAGAGAACTACAGCCCCAGCCTCTCATCAGAGTTGTCCCGGCTCCTTTGCTGCCAGAGATGAACTGCCAGAGTGGCTGGAAGCCTGTCACCTTGTTCCACACCTGGGGACACCATGCGACGTGCCGACTCTGCCCAGAACAATGTCCTCCATCGCCTGCTCGTACTTCCAAGTGCTAACAGGACTCGGAGAGCTGGGTGCCTGGGTTTGCCTCCTTCCAAACCTGGTTTGTCTTTCTCACTGTAGCACAGGCACCTCCCACACCCAGGCACCTGCCATTCTGATGTGCCTGGAGGCCCCCACAACTTGAGCCATTTCTGTGTAGAAATTGCATGCTTCTCCTCAGATCCACACATCTGTCTCTACCACACAGCACCTGTGCCTTCCGGGCGGGGCGGTCACTCTCCTGCCTTCCTTGGGCTGAGCAAACCAAGCAGGTCTGCAGGCCGCCTTGGTTTCCAGCTGCTCCTAAGAGCATAACTTGCACAGTTGAGAGCTGTGTTGGCGCTTAGAGGACCAGGTTTAGGGCATGGAAAACAAGAGTCTGAACGTGACTGTTCTTAGAAGCTTCATCTTCTGCTTCTTTCACATGAGAAACTGACAATAAAAGTGAAGAGCAAGGGGCACTGGGGATTTAGCTCAAATTGTACTGTGCCTACCTTGGATGCACAAGGGCTGGAGTTCGATCCCCGGTATGGCAAAAAAAAAAAAGTAAAGAGCAAAATACAAGATAGGTAATGGGAAATAGGGAGGCTGTTCTCAAAGCAGAAAGGCTTCAAGAGGCAGGAGGGGGAGGCGGGAAAGGGATGAGGGATGGAGAAAGGGAACTGGGGCATGTTGTGTACACACACCGACTTGGCACAGGAAATATGGACACTGTGACTGGCAAACATGCATAAAACACAGGACGGAAAGGGATCAGGAGACAGGGCATAAAAAAAGCAGGCAAGATGTCTTAGGTACACACTGACTTCCCACTGGGAATGTAAAATGTACTAATAAACTAATATGATAAAACATTTTCTTTTCTTTTCTTTT
>PVIC010055637.1:0-11172 GCA_004025085.1 Thryonomys swinderianus
AGGGAGAGAGAGGGAGAGGGAGGGAGAGAGAGAGAGGGAGGGAGGGAGGGAGGGAGGAAGGGAGGGAGAGCTGGTGTTGAATTTCAGTGTGAAGGCCCTGGGTTCAATCCTTAGTGCTAAAAATAAAAGCATCATGACACCTCATTAAGAATTGATCTGAGTAAATTAAAAAGGGATCTGTAAAATGACAGAAAGGCAACTGTAAGAGGGAAAGTAGAAAAAGTGAACCTCATGACATCTTGACAATATTTCTTTTCCTAGGTTATATCATTTTTAGGAAACCTTACATGCAGAAGCTGGGAATCTGGAAACTGTGTGCATATCCACATTGGAGAGGCTTTCTGTGCCACCAGGGGTGTGTGTGCTTCAGTGGGAAGGTCACTGCTGCAGGGTTCTGTTTCCACAGTGCTGACTCAGATTTTGGTACAACTAAAATTATACAAATCTCACCTTCAGATGAACAGCAGCAACAAGAGCTAGACACTCTATAAGTAATGACCCAAAAATTGCTCTAAGTAAGGGAAGAGCAAAGCCTGACATAGAATTATTTTTTGTAGTACTAAGAAGGAGACTCAGGGCAGCAATGAGGACTATTTTGAGTGAAATAGTTGAGATTCAGGATTCTGTGTTCAGCAAACATTTCAAGAAATCAAAAAGTCCAGAAACTAGATCAATTATGTTCCTGGAATGAACACATAACTGAAAATGCTAATAAAAGATACAATTCAGCTGACCAAGAGTCTTAGTTAATAGAATCATGCAGATATTAGAGGTGGTGGCTTTGGTGGTGTCTACTTAGCTCTTGAGTATTATCTTATCCCTTAGCTCTTATCCCCATATGAAAAATAGGGCATGTAGTTGCAAAACAAAATTTTTAGATATAAAAAACCAGCTGGCAAAGCAATTTGACAAACCAAGGGTACACAGAAATAAAAAATCACCAGGTACATGCTATCAGACTACATATTACTCACCTGTGATACACAAAGCAGAGGAATCCTAGGAGAATGCGTACCCCAAACCATAAGGGAAATTTTTTGATAGATTAAAAATTTTGCATTAAGAATACGTTAAATATTCTATAAAACAAAAGCAACAATAAACAAAGTAAAAATTGTTGTCACAAACTACAAAGCAGTTGAATGTATTTTAATGTATTCTTTTGGCTTGCTGGTAACTATAAAGGGAACAGGTCTCTACTATTCCCTCCCACCATGATGTATTACGACACTGTAGTCTCAAAGGAGGCAGGTCAAGTGACTGTGGGTAGAAACCTCTGAAACTGAGAACTGCAATAAACATTTCTTCTTATTAAATTAAGTTCCTCAAGTATTTTGTCACAGTAGTGGGAAACTGATTAACACACCTATAGATTAAAGAGAGTCTATTTTAAGTGCTCAACAGCCATATGTAGTAGTAGCTAGTGAAATAAGTAAGGAGACTTCGTTTTTATACCTTCTTTATACTCTTTTAGAAAGAGTTTAGAAACTCTCTTGAAGTTTTTTTTTTTTCTGGCTTGAGACATGAGGAACTATTCCATAATAGGGATCCCTTACACTGATGCAGCCAGCAATAAGCAGATTGAATTAACTGTGAGGGCAATATTTTTAAAAATGTTTTTTCATTTATTGATATATTTTAGATATATACATATTATGATCACATTCAACATTGTAAATTTGTACTTGCACATGGTATATCTTGATTCTCATTTTTTCCCATTCCCCTGCCTCCCTACCATCCCAATCCCCTTATATACTTGAAGGATCTAAAGATGCTCTGTGGTTTCTTTCACTCTTCATTATTTCTGAGTGGTGTGATGCTTTAAAGACACTTTACCAGTGGCTTAAATTTCAGAAAATTCATCTTACTCCATGCAAAGTTACAGGGCTTGCCCATACTGTATTCAGCCCTGTAGTTACAAGCTCTAGGGCTGCCTCATAAAGACTGAATTAGCTTTTATGCAGACTAAAAAAGTGACACGACATTATTAGAGTAGATATGATTTATAGTAAATCATTTATTTATTTAAAAAATAGGAATTGAGAGCCCATTATGTGTCAGGCTGTGTGCTAAGATTTGAGGATATATTGGTGCTTTGGGACACAATTCTTTTCCTCATGGAGCTTCTAACTAGCAGGTAGAGGCAGAATCACTGACCTCGGGGCACCTGGCTCTAGAGGTGTGTTCTGCATGACTCTGGGAAGTTTCTTTCATCTGCTCATTTAGGCGCCTGCTCTTCTCTGGGGCACTTACTTGAGGTGCAGGCGAGAGTGTGACAAACACACATCCCCTCAGCTGACCTGGGCTCCACTCTCTGAAAATCCCCTGTAGTGAATCACAGAACCACTCCATAAAACACTATCTCCATGTCCTAATGCCTAGAACTCATGAGTGTCACCTGTTTTTGGAAAAAGGGTTCTTGCGGACATAAAAGTAAAGTTTTTGAGATGAGATCATCATGAAAGAGGCAAAGACACAGACCCAGAAGAGAGCCTGTGTGAAGGTGGAAGCAGAGGTGGCGCGAGGCATCTACACACCGTGGATTACTGGCAACCACACCATGCATTAGGGTGGAGGCATGGGTGGGCTTTCCCTTGGAGTCTCTGGAAGGAATCACCTGTGCTAACACGTTCATATTTTTTAAAATTGAATTCTTTATTGGTATAATTCATATACATCTCACAATCACACGTAACACTGGGGAATTTGTACCAATATATGACACAAGTCAATTCTCATTTTTACCCATATCCCTGCCCACCCACACCTCCCCACCCCCTATATACATGCTCTTTTATTTTCTTTCAGAATCCTATTTATTCCTTTCCCTCATTACATCCCCACACCAAATTTCCTATGGAAATTTCTCATTCTACAAAAACTGTCATACTTTCTAGAGCTCATTTGCATTTAGAGATGCTCATATCAAAGAGAAGATCCGGTATTTGCCTATCTGTGATCTATTTATTTCACTCATGAGCGTGTCCTCCAGGTGTATCCATTTGCACATAAATGAATCAATCTTGTCATTCTTTATGGCAGAATAATACTCCATTTTATATATATATATATTTTGAGACAGGGTCTTGTTTTGTAGTTCAGGCTGGCCTTGAGTTCATTATGTAGCCCAGGTAAGCCTTGAACTCAGCAATCCTGTCTCTGCCTCCCATGTGCTGGGATTATAGGCGTGACTCCCAGCATTAACACCTTCATTTTTGATTTCTGGTCTCCAGACTGTGAAAACATTGTTTTAAACTACTCTACTTGTGGTAATTAGTTACAGTAGAAACTAAGACAAGAAACTGAGACATCTTCCTTTCCTTCTGATTTTTCACTGTGGCTCTGTCAAATATTTTTTAAACTCTCATTGGATGCCTGGTGGTTATCTAAATACCTCAATAAAATGCCCAATAAATCTAAGTGCCTCTTCTCATCAGTCACTCAGCAAATGTTTATTGAGGGCCTACTGTGCATCAGGCTCTTTCAGTTGATTAGGATACAGGAGGGACGTGGAGATCCAGAGTCATTGTCCTTAAGCAGTTGTATTTGAGCTGGTGGACAGAACGCAAGCTGAAATATCAACATTGGACTTCCGTCCTTTCCGCCCTTCCCTTTCCACACCATACATGGCTACTGCATCATTTCCCCCATAAACAAAGCTAAGGATGATCCTCTCTTTCTTTAAACTTCTGTGGACTCTCACATATTGCTAAGTTTTTGATATAAAAAAAAGTGGGATCCTCACACTCGAAAACTTTGGAAAGCCCAGGCCGATGAGATCGGGCGACTATGCACACAATGCCCTGGATCCAGCACACAGTGCCCTGGATACGAGGAAGAAGGTACCCTCATTTTATCTCCAGGGCTGTCACCCAGTGCAGCTCCACGGGAAAGCTTTGTCTGGCTGCATCCTCAAAACATGGCACCACACCTCCTTGTTGAAGGCCAGCTGCCTTTCTCTTGCTTTCTTGGCCCACTCCTTCTTCGTCTCCGTACCTCCCATGCCAGATGCTGTCTGTTCTGATGCAGCCTTTGATTTGCCTGAATTCCCGGGATGTACTCAGCACCTGTTCCAAGTCCCTAGGTTATCGTGGCTCCATATAGAGATTTGTGTGTGCTTCTGGACAGTGAACTCTTTAAGGACACAAGCTGGCCTCATTTGCTTTGAGTCCCAGACCCTCCAGAGACACTCACAGCACTGACAGGATCACTGAATGACCAAAAGACTGATCCTCAACTGTGAAGTTTTAAGATAGAGCTGGCTTTAAATGCTATAGGAAAGCATGATGTGTGTAACTTAGGTCATCTTGTCAAACGAAAATGCAGGAAGCTTTAAGTTTAAATCAGAAAATAAAAAGCTAGAGCCAGTTTCCACATAGATCCTGATCTGAGTTGCCTGACTGGTAAAAAAGACAGAAGGGAGCCTCTCCTGCCAGGTCAGCCTTCTTCCCCCATCACCTTCTCTCCCAACCTTCCACCAGACCTGGCAGGTGCTGCTACCCGGAGCAGAAATTGTCCCTGCTGGATCCGAGCCCCACATGGCTCTCCTCTCCAAGGGAAGGGGTGGGATTCTCTTGAGTCATCTGTCATTTGCTCCTGTCAACAACCCTGCTGCTAGATGCCTCGTGTGGCTCAGGTGGCTCCTGGAGAAGTCCCTAGAGTGTGGACGCCGCTTGGATGAGCAGAAGACCTCACAGCCAGCAGGTGCTTAGTGGAGGAAACCACCGAGACGCCTTCCCCTCAGAGGTGGTTTTACCAGAAGGAGGATGAATAGGCCGGAAGCCATCCCGCCAGAAAGCCTCTTCCTGTCAGCTCCAAGATGGACAAAATAAATGCACTTTATCTGCAAAGGAGATTGGCCCCTGAGGGTCGATGCATCATGCTGAAGCAGGCCACTCCCCCCTTGCAGTACACCTTCTCCCAGTGCCTTGCAGGGCCCCAGCCCCAGCCCTGGCGGCCTTCCTGCTGGCTGCCAAGTGAGTTAAGGAGAGCAGAGGAGAAGGCGATGCCTTTCTCTTCTGTCTGGCCAGCTGGAGCTGGGCCTGGCTTTAGGCGTGTGCAGCAGCTACAGCCTCTGCAGTGAGCTTGCCAAGGCCCAGAAGCCCAGCCTGACGGACAGGCAGAAATGGCTGACCTCCAGATACCTTGATGCCCTCCATGCGCTCTGCCTAGTTTCCCACATGTGCCTCAGATAGTGCAGAAGAAGGTGAAATCAGGGCCCGTGTAGTGTTCAGATCCCCTTTCATCTCTGGTGGGAGGGTCAGGGGTCAACTGCTCCACCTTAGGGATGCAGAAGCTTTGCTCATTGGCTTTGTCTGGCCATGCTTGGGTTCTCCTCAGATCAGTCAGGAGGTGAGGGCAGAAGGCCCATATTGAGCCGAGTGGTGGAGCTGAGAAAAGAAAAGAATGTGGGATAATTTGGACTTCCTTCTCATGATGCTAAGTACCCCTGTGGTCTTACTTCTGGTCATGGTTACCACCATCTAAGACAGAGGAAAGCAGGTGAGAGCAATGGGAAGAAAAGGATGAAAAAAAGAGACCAGAAAAGAGCTAGAGAACTTAAAAAGGAGGGGAGAGAGAAGAGGATGGATGAAGGTCACTTAAGCTGCAAGCAGGGAGCAGAAGACACCATCAGAAGAGGTCTCTGCTCTGCTGAAGGCACTTTCCATTCTTTGTTCAAGTTCTATGAACATGTGCTGGATTTGAAAATGCTTGGGAAAGTCTTGTTGGTAGTGAAGGCTACTTCCACTCTAAGGCCCAGTTTGTTCCTGCCTGGTGAGGATGAATGCCTAGGGCTTGACTACAAAGACTTATGCAAAACTCCAAAGGGTGTAACTCAACCCACGAGCATGATAACTCTACTGAGCGAGAAGGGTGGAGTAAGAGAAGGCCCAAAGAGTTCTGGACTCAGGTCTACCCTTTGCAAACTGGGTGACATTTGACAAGTCAATGAACTTCTTTGGATCTCAATTTCTTCAGTTAAGGATGCCATGCCAGCTGATTCCTGAGAGCCTTCCACCTTTCAAACTGCAAAATATCTGATCATATATTTCATCTGCTTAAAAGTCCTTCAGTATTTTGTCCATTGCAGGAACCTCACTCACTTCCTTGACTCTGGTTTCTGAGCATGACATTCCCTCTGCCTATAATTCTAATATTCCTGGCCTGGCTCTGGGAATCCTTTACCAGCCAGATCTTTGCTTTCAGTGGATTGAAATCTCCCTGTGTTCTTGAAGTCTCCATGTTGACCACTTAGCACTTTCTGCTGTGTGAGACCTTGATCTCATGAAAGGCATGGGCTCTCTTTTGTAGTCCATGCCTTGTTTTGTGTCTTACCACAGCAAATAGAGGTACTCCTGAGGTTTCTTTCCGTTGAGAAATATGTAGGAGAAATGTTTTCCATAGCAAGAGGAAAAAGGCAGTGAGAGTGACAGAAAGTGGTTCATAAAACAATTATATTTGGATCCTAAAGGCCCCTAGATTCTTCTAAGGAACTGTGTATTCTCCTGAACTCTAAGGATGTAACTCAGCTGTTTGTGAGGGCTTGGAAAGCACAGCGTTGACCTCAGCAGTGCTGCCCCCTCAGGGTGATGTTCAAGGAGGCTAAAACATGGAACAAAGCAAGGGATGTTTGTTATCTAGGTACATTTATGAATCACTGTTTTCGTTATTCAGTCACTGGGTTACTCATCTCTCACCCATCCTTGTTCCTAACTACAGAGGCAACAAAGCCCAGAGTCGGACCCTTATCCTCATCACAGACTTCCTGTGTTAACCAAGCAACACTGAGAAATCAGCTTTGGCAGAATCTGAGGGTGACTCCAAAAAATTGCAAGAGAGTCAAAAGGGCACGAGAGTGCCATTACTTATGGAGGAAATGGGAGGTAGAAACTTTGAGAACATACACTCATTAAAGAAAAAATGAAAAATGGGGAAGCAAAAGGAGGGGAAACAAATATGAACAAAGTCTACTTGCCTGTCCCCGAGGACACCTACCCCCTGCTTTTTCCAGGCGCACTTTCCCCCTTGGGGTTATTTTAACATTAGTTGTCTTTATGGCACACATGCCATTTTTCACTTTGATTTTTAAACCTTAGATTATAAAAGGAGAATCTTCCTTTACATGTACTTTCAAGGATGTTTCTTTTTACTACTTCAGTGTCTGTGTTTTCTAATTGTAATAAATCATATTTATCTTTAAAAATAGCCATCAATAAAGACTGATGAAGAGTAAGGGAAAATTGAAGTTGTAATAAAATAAAATTCACACCAAATTGAATGAGTGTGTGAACACTCTTGTGTGAGAATGAGACATCAGCAAGGAGATGATGAGAGTTTTCTGGAGAAACAGGAGTTTCCCTTCTCGGAATCTAACTGAGCACTTCTAGAGTTCACTTGGGCAAGCAATGGCCTTGTAAAGGGGAATGACAGGGAGAGAAAGATTTGTGTTTCCTGGCTTATCTCTGCCCCAAAGAAGGGAGGAACCAGCCACTGTCCTTTTTGCTTCTTACATTCAGGCCAAGTAGCTCCCACACTCCAAATCTCTGTCAATTTCCAGCCTCTGAGGTGGTTACAGAGGCCCAGGGCTTGTGCAAATTGCATCCTGTCTTGTGGTGACTCCTGGAGGAAGGGTCCCCTCAGATCTACTGAGACTATGTGTCTTCTCTTCTGCAGAGCACTGGGCTGGTTTAGGTAGCATGGGGTAGTTCACAGACACTTCCCTTCATCTTAGGAACTGAGGAGGAAGAGCAAATGGATGTTTACTGGTTCTAAGTGATTTCCTCACAGTTACCTGAATGGGGCAATGGAAAGCTTCATCTGGGTCCCTGTGTTGGAAGGGATGGATAGGAACTGTTAGTCAACCACTGGACAGCACAGAAAATGTAGAAATGGGGGTAACAGAGGATTTTAAGGCACAGTTTGGAAGAAAGAGGAAACTTCTACTTAATATATCACTCAGGCCAAGTGGTTTTTTATCGTTGACTCAATTTATTGAGTGACTAAGTTGTGAATACATTTGTTTTGTGAAATGTAAACTTTTTTCCATATCCCTAGTTCAGTCTACCTGATCAGTCTAAAAAACAGTAGGGGGAATGAGTAACTGTGATAGTTAATTCTAGGACTCACTGAAACATAGGTCACAAGTCACTAGGTGTTCTGACATGACACATCACACCAGAAAATCCTGTTGTGCATTAGAGAATTTTAAATATACAAAAATGACTCCATCAAAATTAGAATAAGATTTTTTTTGATATAGGAAATGAACTCAGGATTTCATGCTTTTCAGGCTGGGCTACATCCCTGGCCTTGGAATAAGATTTTTAAGTAGCTTTCTTTTCAATACAGTTTAACAAATATGCAGTAGTATAAAGTACAGATGAATCAATACATAAGAAAACAAGTCACTAAATTGCAGGTTCGTGTATGTATTTTAGGTCCTCCCTGAAACTTCTGGCATCCATCTCTATTACTTTTCTCTCCCACGTCCTACATCATGGTCAGCTACCCATCCCTGATGAGTCTAGTTGTATCGGTGCGGAGCCTCCCAGTTCTGTTTCTTTGAGAAAAACTTGGCCATCTCTGATTTGGAGTTTTGCAATTACTTTCTAGCCTCTTGGTGTCAAGTCCCTGCCCTTTTAAGGCTGTTTTCTTAATTGAATCAACCAAAGAGTTTGCAAGCCAAAGAAAGAGTTTGTCTCTGATGTCAGTCATGTTACTTCCCTGCTTCATTTTCGGTAGGCTTAAATGTCTATAGTCTAACTCTCATAGTTGTCCTCTGTCTCTGGAAAAGTACCATTTGTTAATGACTTGTCTTTTGCCCATCTCTCTCTCTCTGTCTCTCTCTCTTTTTTAGAGATAGGGTCTTGCTTTGTAGTTCAATCTGGCCCTGAGCTCACTATGTAGCCCAGGAGAGCCTCGAACTCACAGCAATCCTCCTGCTTCTACCTCCCGAGTGCTAGAATGACAGGTGTGAGCCACCATGCCTGGCATTGTGTTGTGTGGTACTAACTGCTGGTCAGCATGAGTCACCATGCCCGATATTGTTGTATGTGGTTATCAGAGTTTGAACTCAGGACCTTGTGCTTGCCAGGTAGATGTCAGAACCACTGAGGTAAATCTCCAGCCCTGCCCATTTCTCTTTATTGGAACATTTTGGGACCAGAGCTGTGTTCTCTCCATATTTACATCCTCAGTTCCCCCAGAACAGTGAATACTCAGAGTTATAGAATGGAACTGATTTGGGAATGGGTATAGGGGAAGAGAACAGGGGTAGGAGTGGGAGTGGGGGCTCCTTTTGTCTCCAGAGGTTAGCCAATCCCTTTATAATTGTTTCCTGTATTTTACCATTGCTTCTACTTGCCCCTACTGTGAACTTAGCAGGGGCTAAGCAGCGAGTAAGAAGAGGATGTAAACACTGAGAAGACAATCAGGATGCTCATGAACTAGAACAGGAGGATTCACACTATGAATGAGCTCATGAGTGTAGTTGTGTGCATTTCTCAGCAGGATGCAGAGCGCCTGCACGTGGCAGATTGTCCTCAGAGTGAGTCTTTGACTTCCTTTAAATAAACTGTTATATCCACAAGCCTATATAAATATTTTTCCAGAGTTTCAAATAACGCTAAACTTGCTATGAAGCAGTTTTCTGTAGAACAAGTCCTATGTTTCTGATAACTTCCTTTAAACATGTAATGGAAGGAAGGAAAATAAGGAAGTTTGAATTCTCTTGGACAGAATGTTGTTACATAGTGAAACACCTTCATTCTGAACAATTTTGTTTTGGGGAAGATTGCGTGGATGACTAGTTCAATGCTCTGGAGGTAGGACAGAGGTAATTAGATGCTTCAGCATAAGAAACAAATACAGACTTTATGGATTGATAGATGTTGTGTCAGATTGGAAAGGAAATCAAGTAAAGTCAAAGACAGAAGACAGACGTCTTCCTGGAGATAAATGCTACCTTCTTGAGAGAGGCACCAGTGCAGGAGGGAATGATCCACGGATGCTGAGGTCACAATACTTCACTGTGATGTAACTTCCTTTTCCTGCATGGAAACCACTTGGCGACAGCCTTCTTCACACAGAGCCTTTAGCAAGAAGCCAGTGCTGTGTAGAGTACCTGGACCCTAGCAGTGGTGAGGACAACATGAAGTGGAGAAGAACTAGAACATAAGAAAGGTAAAAAGCAGAAAATGTTTAAAAATTCAACAAAGTAGTAGAATCTAAGAGATAAAGGCAGAAACATTCCATCACTCTCATATCCCAAAGATCCCTAGAGAGAAATACAGGATTTCTCCCCCTGTGCTTAGTATAGTGCTTGAGCCAAATTTTAACTCAAAACTTAAATAACAAGGTAAGTAACTTTGTTCTCAATACCCCCAAACTAGGAACAATCCAAATGGTTTCATCAATAAGTAAATTGCTAACTATACCCTTGGCACATCCATGCTGTGGAATATTACTTAACAATAAAAATGAATGAATTATTGATATATTCAGCAACATCAGTGGTCACCAAGGGTATTAGTTTAAGTGAAGAAAATCTCAAAGAGTTACGTACTATATAATTTTCCTCATACAGCCTTTCAGGGTACAAAATTGCACAATGCACAACAGGATCAATGATTACCAGGAGTGTTAAGATCTAGGGTTGCTGTGGATGTGATGTAGGAAGTAGTGACAAGAACAGATTTTCTTGTAATGATAGAACAGTTCTGTATGCTGACTGTATTGATGATTATATACATCTGTCCATATGATAAAATTTGGAGAAATAGTACAAGTAAAAATCGGTGGAATCCAAATAAGATATGTACCTCAGATAATAGTATTGTATCATTATAAATTTCCTGGTTTTGAAAAATAAGACACTATCATTGGATTTAACAAATATTAATACTGGAATGACAAATATTCAAAAATTATTTCTTTAGCAACCTTATATGAGACTTAAACTATTTCCAAATGAAAAGATAGGTGCTGTTAACTCCTCTACTTGTGGTAGGTACGTTCTTTAAAGTCTCTGAACACTGATGTAGTGCACACTGAATCAGTTCTCCTACAGGAATACAGAGTTATGGGGAATAAAAGATTAGCACCTGCTCACAACATTTTCATGAGCTGATTAATACTTAACATTGTTTTACACGTGTTTCTGTTTTAAAA
>PVIC010055638.1:0-11174 GCA_004025085.1 Thryonomys swinderianus
TAGAAACAATAAACCTGCTGGAAAACAGGCTAGGTAAAACTCTTGGAGACACTGGCTTAGGCAGAGACTTTATGAGTAAATCTTCTATAGCACAAGAACTAGCAGAAAGAATCAATAAATGGGATCTCATACTACTGAAAAGCTTATGCACAGCAAAAGAAATCACTGGCACTGCTAAAAGACAACCAACAACATCGGAAAATATCTTTACTAGCTGTTTATCAGACAAAGGGCTATTATCCACAATATATAAAGAACTTGAACACATCAGCCTCCCCAAATTTAATGACCCAATTCAAAAATGGGCATCTGAAATGAACACACACTTCTCAGAGGCAGAAGAAAAAGCAGCCAAGAACCATATGAAGAAATGCTTAACATCACTGGTCATTGAAGAGATGCAAATGAAAACAACACTGAGATTTCATCTCACTCCACAAAGAATGGCCGCTATCACAAAATCAACCAACTATAAAAGCTGGTGATGCTGTGGGGAGAAAGCAACCCTTCTCCGCTGTTGGTGGGATTGCAGACTTGTGTAACCATTGTGGAGATCTGTGTGGAGATTTCTCAGAAAACTAGGAGTAGGGGTCCCATTTGACCCTGCTATCCCCCTGATAGGAATATACCCAAATGAATTTCAAAAATCTCAGTGGAAAGACAGATGTACATTCTTGCTCATAGCAGCTCAGTTCATGATAGCTCAATCTTGTTAACAACCCAAATGTCCATCAACTGGAGAGTGGATAAAGAAGATGTGGTTTTTTTAATAAAAAGGAATATTATTCTGCCTTAAAGAATGACAATATGATCCATTTCGGTGCAAAGGGAGATACCTGGAGGATATAGTAATAAGTGAAATCAATAGATCACAGGTAGGCAAATTCCGGATCTTCTCTTTGACATGAACACCTATAGATGCAAAGGCGCTCTAGAAAGTGTGACGGCTTTTATCGAGTGGCAAATTTCCATAGGAAATTTTGTGTTGGAATGTAATGAAGGGAAGGAATAAATATGATACAGAAAGTAAATAAAAGAGTATGTATAGAGGGGGTGGGGAGGTACGGGTTGGTAAGGATATTTGTAAAAATGAGAATTAACTTGTGTCATATACTGGTACAAATTTCCCAATGTTTTATGTGATTGTGAAATGTATGTAAATTGTACCAATACAGAATTTAATTAAAAAAATTTTTTTCGGTGTATTTGGATGTCCTGCAAGTCAGCATTGAACTTTGATGGACCAAATTATTTAATTTCCTTTCATCTTATTTTCAATTTATATTTTATTATTATTTTATATATTATTGTCTTATCATTGCTTTCATGTCATTATTATTTTCTTCACAAAGAACTTGATTCATTGAACAAAATTTATTACTGCTGTATTTTTATGTTCAATTTCAAGCAATAATTTTCTTGAAATTTTGATAATTTCCTGAGTACCTTGTCATAAACTACTCTTTTACTTGTGCTATTACTTTTATGACTGAAATTTGTTTTAATATTTCTTATTCATTATTGATTTTACTGATATCTATGTATGTTTCAATTTTTAAACCAGAAAAATTCAGTTTAGTTTATTCTTGCTAATACAATATTCTTAACCATTATTGAATAAATTAGCTTATCAACTAATTACTTTTAGGGTAAGGAATAATTTAGTTTTAATATGATTAATTTAATATTGTTATTATTAATTATAATATTACTTCATTTATTCCTTTTTCCCTTTAAAGTACATATCTCTAAGACATTTAATTGATTTTCTAGATGATATTCAAATAGTTTAGTTGGAAATTTATCATCTTCAACAGACATTTATTTTTATTTTATTTACATGAATTTGGTTTATAAATTTAGTAAATTTTATTGAGCCTCTCTTATTTACAATGGATTCTGTTTTCCCATCCATAAGAACATTCAGCAGAACCCAGCATGAGTGCCTTGTGCTTGGCAAGTACCACATGAGAATGCCAAATGAAATACTGTTTGAGTTCTAGAGAAGAACCATCTATTTCAGGGTGGAAAGTCTAAGGGTCTTTTGAGAAACTAATTAGCATTTGATTTGGACTTTCTGGATGTGTCAGGTTAAAAGTTGTAGAAGGCAGGAAGAGTTAATCACTTTAGAAGAGAATAATAATCAATGCTCTCACTGAATCAGCTAATTTCTCAAAGTGTGACCAATGCCTGATTGAACATGTCTTGGGTCATTCGTGTTACGCAGATGTACTGTGACTTTATAGCTTCCATGCTTTTGCTTATTTTTCCTTCTTTCTCTGTTACATCTTTCTTGTTGTTTTTCGGGACAAAGTCCTGCTTTTAGTTGAGGCTGGCTCTGAGCTCATTATGTAGCCCAGGCAAGCCTTGAACTCAGCAATCCTCCTGCCTCTGCCTCCTGAGTGCTGGATGTTACATCTTCTGTTATTCTCCAATTATCAGTTTTACAATTCCTCCACTTAGCTAGAATAGATATAATCATTTGTCCACTTTAATAACAGTATTTACATCTCTTTTATGATATATTACATCTAGTACTTTCTATATCTGTTAATGGAACCAAGTCTTCATCTAACCTAGGTTGTAAATATTGTGTTTTTCCATGTACTCTTTACTGAACATGTTCAATAAAAACAATTTCATTTTTAATTGTTGACTCACCAAACTATTGAGATATTGAAACAGTTCTCATCTTATCCACAAGGTTAAATGACTTAAAGTAGCTGGGGAATATATGGAAAATTCTCTTACATGTAATAGTCCCTACCTGACCTACTGACATGTGTTAAGATAACCATTAGTATTTATTCTCAAGTCTAAACACAGTGGTCACATATGCTAAGCTATCAGACTATAATTAATGAAGAAACTATCACTGAAATGATACAACTCCAATGGAATCAGGGGCTGTGCTCCACTCCTACATGTGCTCCCATAAAAGTTGAAGGAATACCACAGCCCATGGTCTAACATGTAAAACAACACACAATAGAAACAAAATGTGAATAGAGAAATTGAACTGATATTTCTTCAAAGAAATTATGCAAATATCAATAAACATGAAAAGATGGTCAGTAGCATTACTGATTGGAGAACTAAAAGTCAAAACTACAATGGAAAAACACTACTCCCACTAGGATTACTATAATAACAATTGAAAGAAAACAACCAAGATACAGAAACTGACAAGTTTTAGAAGTATATGGAAAGTTCATTGCTAGTAAGAATGTAAAATAACAACACTGCTATTAAAATAGTTGGGCATTTCTTCTAAAAAGAAAACATTGAGTAACTTTATGGCCCAGAAATTCTACTCTTAGCTTCATATTCAAAAGTATAAACATGTTTAATGAAAACAACCTATATCTGAATAGTCACAGAAGCATCAGTTATTACTGGATTTTTGCTTCAAGGCTCGGTTCCAGGGACCATAAAGACCAGATGCAGCTATTTACCTAAACAGGAGAGAAGTAGTGGTGAAGGAAGGAATGCAGTATGGGCACCGTAGGAAGATAGTGGAGCCCAGCAGCCTAAGATCTGTCTTCTGGGTGCTAAGGGTAGGTCCAGGATTACTTACGGAAAGAACATAAGTGAAGGGAAGAATAAGGCTGGTGGTTGATCATTATCTTGGGTCTGGTTTGGGTAGGCCACAGGGTCTCCTGGCTCCAACAGAGATCATTACCTACAGAAGTGCTATTCCTGGAACTTGAGATAAACTGAAGAGGAAAAATGACCCAGAAAGACAACAGGTAAGACAACCACAATGGGGTTCATTCAGACAACTACTGGCTACTCAATGAAGTTTGGGGAAAAGATTGGAGACATCTAGGTGCCATCTGAAACAGGACTGTAGTGGAAAAAAGTGGCCATTGGCATTTTTACCATGATGCTCCTGTCAATTTGAAATTATTTTAGTTATTCCTGGTGTCTACAACACTAAAGTGTGAAGAGAATAAGTAGATAAATTTAGTGCTAATCCAGCCACTACTTAAGTGATTCATTTGTCTATAGACAAACTTGAGTTAAAATTTGACCCAAAGGAAAACAGACAAAAAAGTAAAGAAGCCAAATTTTTACTCTGATTCTAGTTACCCTATCCTTTGGACTTCTACATGAAGAGTCTGTACATTAAGCCAAAACAGTTTCTATATCCCTGTTCCATATTCATGATTAAGTAGAAAAAAACAAGTGACCATGAACTGGAATGCAAACAAAGGGAGTATATTCATACAATAGAAAGTTATCTATAAAAAGGAGGTATTAGCACATTTCAGAAATGAGTCTATCAAGATTTATTACAAACATTATGCCAAGTGACAGACATCAGACACAAAGACCATATGTGGTATAATCTTATCTAAATGAGAAATACTGTAGAGCAAACCCATTGGTACTGAAAAATGTGGTAATGATTGCCAGGAACTGAGGCAAGAAAGTATAGGCAGTGATTGCCTAGGGGATATGTACTTCTATTTTAATCTGTGAGGAAAATATTCTGTAATTAGATTGTGATCATTGTACAATATCTAAATAAACAAATTGCAATTAAATTGTATACCTTCAATTATACCTCCAAATGTTTCAAATGGTGAATTTTGATGTCATATGAATTACCTCATAAAAAGAATAAATTTAAAAACTAGTCAAAAAATTTAGTCTGTTTACTTAGAAAATATATGGTGTACTGAGACGAAGGTATTGAGTACTTGGGTTCTTGGGGATATTTTCTGGGTTGAAATTCTCAGATGAACAAGTCACAAATGACCCAAATAGTACTTTCTCTTTGAGACTTTACATCATCTGTGATTTATCACCAATATATGGCAAGCACATAATATTGTTCCCAGAGAGGAGGACCCAGCTAAAGATTCTTGAATCATTTGAACAGTTTGATTATTATGTGTTAAGTCATCCAGTCTGCAGTAATTTGTCACTTAGCAATAGAAAATTAACTTAAAATCTACCACTGACCTAGCTATTAACTTTGAGAAAGTTCCTTAACCACTATTTGACCAGTAACTAACAAGAAAAAGTTGACATTTGTCATGTAGCTATAGAAACTTAATACATCAAAATCTACCATGCAGTTAGCTATGTGAATCTGAGAAAATTTCTTATTTTACTGGTAACAAGTTTCTACTATTTTACTAGTATCAAGTAAGGAAATGTTGACACATTGTTAACAAAATTAACTAACCAAAATAATAGTTGTATGAAATAAAATGAGAACATTAAGAATGTTTGTTGGGATAATTACTACTTTCTCTATAGTTTGTTCATTTTATAAAATGGCAACAAAACCTGGTAACTTCTTATATTTATTTAGTTGTTAATTACCTATAGTTGTATAGGACTACCCCTCCTCTATGCAACAAAGATTAGAAGATATATAAGGGCTAGAATAAAATTTCTGAAAAACAGAGTTACTTGGCAGCTAAGTGTTTTGCAATGTATTTTCCAGTTATATTTTAGTCTGCACATAAAACTAAAAAATCCTCTTAAATTTCATAATAGTCTGAGAATTTTTGATCTTTTTTCTTGAGGCATAATTCACTATTTTCTGTATCATGATCTAACAATGACCATACAAGCCTTTAATATGAAATGGCTACTCTACATGTTTATTGCTTTCAGTGGTAATCTGTGAAGTAACCTGTGATCATTGTTTCCCATGAATAAGACTAATGGTGAAGTAAATGTTGATGAGTTGCTCAACTTGTAAACTAACTAGTGTAAGTAAGACATGTACATGGAGCATGCAGTTGCCATGTGCAAAGACTGCCTAGGGTGAGGAGAAAAAGATTATTTTGGTGGTAGACTTTTGTTTGTGTTTACCTTGTAGTTTATATAAGTTTTTATATCTGATGTTTTCTCTTAGGTTTGGTAAGCAAATATACAGCTGACATAAAATCTTGATGTACAATCTAAATGCACAGTACATATTAAGAATTTTATACATTATTTTATTTACATTTGAACCTGACATTGTATAATAATAATAAGCACCTGATAAAGTAGGAAGACCACAGAGATGTTGGACATATCCTATAAAAAGGGCAAGAAAAAAAAAACATGTTCTATCAATGTAAGAAATATGTGTGTATGAAATGTGCCCTTGTTATGTGTGAAGACTGCCTTAAATGTAGTAATTCATGTAAAGATTATGTTTTGTAAAGAGTTACTGATATTTTTATCATGGTTCATATTGTTGTTCTTTTTAGATTTGTACATAAAAACCAGTTGATTCGTCAAAAATTTTGATGCTTTTTATACTTTTAAATATGAAAGAACTTTCTTTTTGTGAATTTTTTGTGATATTTTTCCCATTAATCTGTCATTAATATAACAAAATTCATAAAATTAAAATTAATTCATCAATAGAAAAAGTTTAAAGAATAAATGTACATGCCATTCATGTGTATGCCCCTTTCTCACAAAATTAGGGTAGCGCTTCATTATACAGCACTTGTGTGCTGGGGATTGCTGTCTTATAACTCTGTGATTACCATATGAAGAACATTCTTAGGCCAACCTCTAAGTCAAGGAAGACCTGGGGCCTGTGGAGCAGATCTGAGTGATCCTGCTGAACTAAACTGGACTATAAGATTGAAACCTTCTCTTTTAAGCTATTGAATATGGAACAACTTGTAACCCAAATTCTTAACATTGAAATTGGTGGAAGCTCATTGCTGCATTGTTTATTCTTTAAAGAGAAGATAAATTCATAGTTACTTGATTTTTATGTGCAAAAGAAGGCTGAAATGTTTTAATTTTAAATTACTTTTAGTTCAAAGTAGAAGCATAATATAAATAAAATATTCATACTTGAGTGAAAACAGAAAGAAAACATTAAAATGCACATAGCATTGTAAAATTATTCTTGGAGATTCATGAATTTGAGTATTAGAATACTAATGACAAGCCTCCATGTTAAGAATTTGGTTAAAGATTTTAAAAGATAAGATCACAAGAAAAGATCTGATAAAAGGGAGAACATGGCTAATGAAACAAAAAGAAAGGTCATGGACAGATGATAAAAAGCCAGAGATTAGACTAACTGGAAAAACTAATAAATTTGATGAAAATTTAATAAGCTGAAATGAAAGTCAATGAGAGTGAGAGCAAAATAATGTTAGAATGAGGTAAATAATATTAAAGGATAAAAATAATAACAATGTTCTGTCAATATACTAGAAAACCTGGAAAAAATTTACCAAAAAAAAAACCTCAGGAAATATAATAATAAAACTTTTTAAAAATTGAATTCTTTTTTTAAATTTTTATTTTAATAGAATTCTTTATTGGTACAATTTATATACATCTCAAAATCACGAATAAAATTGGGGAATTTGTACCAGTATATGACATAAGTTAATTCTCATTTTTACCCATATCCTTACCCACCCACACCTCTTCACCCCCTTTATGCATGCTCTTTTATTTTCTTTCTGTATCATAGTTATTCCTTCCCCTCATCACATTCCCACACCAAGTTTCCTATAGAAATTTTCCACTCTATAAGAGCTGTCCTACTTTCTAGAGCTCCTTTGCATCTACAGGTGTTCATGCTAAAGAGAAGATCCGGAAATTGTCTATCTGAGATCTATTGATTTCACTTAATACTATATCCTCCAGGTGTCTCCATTTCCACCTAAATGGATCGATTTTGTCATTCTTTATAGCAGAGTAGTACTCCATTTTATTTTTTAAAAACCACATCTTCTTTAGCCACTCTCCAGTTGATGGACATTTGGGTTGTTTTCAAGATTGAGCTATCACGAACTGAGCTGCTATGAACAAGGGTGTACATTTGTCTTTCCAATGTGAGTTTTAAAATTCTTTGGGGTATATTCCTAGCAGGGAGATAGCAGGGTCAAATGGGACCCCTAGTCCTAGTTTTCTGAGAAATGTCCACACGGATCTCCACAATGTTTGCACAAGTCTGCAATCCCACCAACAGTGGAGAAGGGTTCCTTTCTCCCCACAGCCATGCCAAGATTTATTGTTGGTTGATTTTGTGATAGAAGCCATTCTTTGTGGAGTGAGATGAAAGCTCAGTGTTGTTTTCATTTGCATCTCTCGAATAACCAGTGATGTTGAACATTTCTTCATATGTTTCTTGGCTGCTCTGACTTCTGCCTTTGGGGAGGCTGATCTGTTTGAGCTCTCTATATATTGCAGATAATAGCCCTTTGTCTGATAAACAGCTAGTAAAGATTTTTTCCCATGCTGTTGGTTGTCTTCTAGCAGTGCCAGCGACTTCTTTTGCTGTGCAGAAGCTTTTCAGTAGAATCAGATCCCATTTGTTGATTCTTTCTGCTAGTTCTTGTGCTATAGAGGTTTTATTCATAAAGGCTCTGCCTAACTCAGTGTCTCCAATAGTTTTACCTAGCCTGTTTTCCAGCAGGCTTATTGTTTCTGTTTTAATGTTTAAGTCGCATATCCATTGTGAGTTTAGTTTTGTGCATGGTGAAAGAGATAGGTCTAGCTTTAGCTTTTGGCAGGTTAAAGTCCAGTTTTTCCAGCAATATGTGTTAAAGAGGCTGCCTTTCTTTCATTGGGGTTGTTTGCCTTCTTTGTCAAAGGTAAGGCGGCTTAGTGTATCCGAAGTTGTTTCTGGGTCTTCTAATCTATTCCACTGGTCCTCGGGTCAGTTACTTTGACAGAACCATGCAGTTTTTATCACAGTGGCTTTATAGTAGAGTTTTAAATTGGGGATTGTAATACCCCCTGCCATGTCGTGGATGCTTAGAATTGCTTTTGCTATTCTAGGTTTCTTGTGGTTCCAGATGAATTTTTGTATTATTTTCTCTAGCTCTGTGAAGTATACCATTGGAATTTCAATTGCAATTGCATTGAATCTGTATAGTAGTTGTGGGAGTATAGCCATTTTGACAATGTTGGTTCTCCCGACCCAGGAACAAGGGATATCTTTCCAATTTCTAGTTTCCTTTTCTATCTCAGTTTTCAGAGTCCTATAGTTTTCAGAGTAGAGGTCTTTCACTTCCTTTGTTAGGTTGATTCCTAGATATTTCATTTTTCTGGGTGCTACTGTGAAAGGGATTGCCTCCCCAATTTCTCTTTCAGTGAATCTGTTGTTTGTGTAGACAAAGGCTGTGGAATTTTTAGCATTGACCCTGCATCCAGCGACACTACTGAACTTGGTAATTAAGTCTAGCGGTCTTTTGGTTGAGTTTTTAGGATCCTCTAGATAGAGTATCATATCATCAGCAAATAATGACAGTTTAACTTCTTCCTTTCCTATCTTAATTCCTTTTATATCTTTGTCCTGCCTGATGGCTATGGCTAATGTTTCCAGTATTGTATTGAACAAGAGTGGGGACAGTGGGCATCCTTGTCTCGTTCCTGACCTTAGTGTAAATGGTTTCAGTTTTTGCCCATTGTGTATGATGCTGGCTGTTGGTTTCTCATAAATAGCTTTTATTAAATTGAGGTAAATTCCATTGATTCCAATTTTCTGTAGGGTTTTGCTCATAAATGGGTGTTGGATTTTGTCAAATGCTTTTTCTGCATCTATTGAGATAATTGTATGGTTTTGTCCTTGAATCTGTTAATATAGTGTATTACATTGATTGATTTATGTATGTTGATCCAGCTTTGCACCCTGGGATAAATCCGACTTGATCAGGGTGTATGATTTTCTTGATAACTGTCTGTATTCTGTTTGCCAGTATTTTATTGAGGATTTTTGCGTCAATGTTCATTAGAGTGATTGGACTATAGTTTTCTTTTTTGGTGGTTCTTTTCCTTGCCTTTGGAATCAAGGTGATGGTTGCTTCAAGGAATGATTTTGGGAGTACTGCTTCCCTTTCAATTTCATTAAAGAGATTGAGGAGTACTGCTATTAACTCTTCTTTAAAAGTTCTGTAGAATTCATCAGTGAAGCCGTCAGGACGAGGGCTTTACTTTGCTGGTAGGTTCTTTTTATTAAATTTTCAATTTCCCAGATTGATATCAGGTTGGTTAACATTTTTATACCCTCTTCCTTCAGATTTGGAAGTTCATATGTGTCTAGGAATCTATCCATTTCTTCTAGATTTTCCATCTTACTGGAGTATAGATTTTCAAAGTGTGTGTTTATGATCCTTTGGACTTCTTCTTGGTCTGTGCTGATTTCCCTATTTTCATTCCTTATAGCATGGATTTGAGCCTTTTCCTTCCTTTGTTTGATAAGGTTGGCTAAGGGTCTGTCAATCTTATTTATCCTTTCAAAGAACCAACTCTTTGATTCATTGATTCTTTGTATTGTTCTCTTTGTCTCCATTGCATTAATTTCTTCTCTGATCCTTATAATTTCCTCTGTAGTATGGGCTTCGGGCTTGTTTTGCTTCTCTTTTTCTAATTGTCTGAGGTTCATCATTAGATTGTTTATTGCAGTTTGCTCTATTTTCTGAGTGTAGGCATTCACTGCTATGAATTTCCCTCGCAGAACTGCTTTCATTGTGTCCCATAGATTCCTGTATGTTGTGCTGGGGTTTTCATTTAGTTGTAGAAACTGTTTAATTTCTTCTTTAATTTCTTTTGTGGCCCATTGGTTGGTTAACAGAGTGTTGTTAAATTTCCATGCGTTTGTGAGGATCTTGGAACTTCTGCTATTCAGCTCCAGTTTCAAGGCCCTATGGTCTGATAGTATGCAGGGGATAACTTTGATGCCTTTGCATCTACTTAAGCTTGTTCTATGGATTAGAATGTGATCTATTTTGGAGAATGATCCATGAGCAGCTGAGAAGGTATATCCTCGTTTTGAAGGGTGAAAAATTCTGTAGGCATCTAATAAGTCCATTTGCTCAAAAGTTTGATTTGGCTCAAGTATTTCCTTATTGATTCTTTGTCCAGTTGATCTGTCAATTTGTGAGAATTGAGTATTAAAATCCCCTACTACTATTTTAGTCATAGATAACTGGCTTTTCATGTCCAGTAATGTTTGTTTTATATAGTTGGGTGCATTAGAGTTCGGTGCATAAATATTTATGATTGTTATTTCTTTCTCTTGGATAGTTCCCTGTACAAGAATATAGTGACCTTCTTTATCTCTTTTAATCAGTTTGGGTTTGAAATCTATTTTATCTGCAAACAAGATAGCCACTCCTGCTATTTTGCACTTTCCTGTGGCATGGAGGATTCTTTTCCAACCTTTTATTTTCAGTCTATGA
>PVIC010055639.1:0-11157 GCA_004025085.1 Thryonomys swinderianus
TTGCCCTGCTTGGTTGATTGAAGCAATCAGATTACACAGATTCAATGACTAAACATGCTTATGTTGTGCCTATACCTAGCAAAGTCATAGCATTTGGTTTTCTGTCTTGAGGCTCAACTATAAACTCAATGCTGCCATGTATTTCAACATAAAAATATAAATGAATCCATAGTATATGAAAATATTTCCTTTAGCCCATCCAATAACAAGACACTTATTAATTTATCTTTCATTTTTCAAGTAACTGATTCATCACAATAAATAATGCCTTTAATATAGCTTCTTATATTTGGGAAGGCAACTGTGTTTTTGATACTATAGCTACTTCGTCCCATTTTGTAATATTTATTCATCTTTATTCTTTGTGATAGTCCAAAACCATTCCAGTTTTCTTGGAAACCAGTTGAGTATGACCAGATAGAAAAATGCGGAATAAAATAGGTTCTGATAGCCCATTGTTTGTAGTGCCCTCTTGTGGCCTCGATTTGTTATTGGTGCCTATTTAGCAGGGAATGTAGGATTTAATGAGGTCAAAACTGAATTGAGTCTAAGTGTATCCTCAGAGTGTGTAATTATTTATTTTCACTCCACTAATTACTTAGAAAGTTAGATTTAAAACTATGGTTAAAGGTGAGAAATGGAACAAATTACCGCTGAATTATTTAATGTTGCCAAAAGAAAAAATGTTTTATTAAGGCTTGTTTTAAAATTATATTATTTATGATCAATTCTATAGTATAAAAAGAAGGAGTTACACACTTCGGCTGTTCACTTGGCCATCAAAAAGTTATGCCTTTCAGTACTTTTATATGGTAACAAATTAGGTGCCTGAAATTTCATCTTGTTGAATTATATAACATACGTAACTCATTCGTCTTTTCTCTGTTTCCTTCTGCTGTCATATGACTGTATGACTCTTCTTTGTGGCATGTTTCTCTCATAGGGGCTCTTTAAGTGTATTTCAATGTATGTGGATCGATATAGTACTGAAAAATATAAATGCTCTGAGCCCTACTGTCCACATTCTGCATTTAGTCCCATTTTTATTTCTTATGTTAACTGAGTCTTTTGTCTTTAAAGTCTTTTAGAGATATCCACAACTGTAGTATCAGGAGATCAAGCTATCAGTATGTTCTAGCTTGGGGCATAGGAAAGAAAAAAGGCACAGAAAGAAGTAAAAATGAATAGGTGGTAAGGGGATATTATCTTGCAATATGAAGGTGGGGTTAAAATCAAGGTGATGGAAGAGAAAATTGCACAGTATAAAGAGTAAGATTTCATATTACTGATTAAACATGTTTAAGGAGGAAAAGAATTGGTTGAAAGGAATTCTTTTGGATTAGAAGTCTAATTTAAACTCGTTTAAGTTTCATTCAACAGCCTCTTCTTCCATTTGTGATGAATATAGCTGAGGCTATTATGTGATTGACAGTTCTGAGTAAGGGTAAGTGTTCTTTTTCTGTGGTACACACATTTGTAGGCCTAGTTGCAAAGGCCTGTTGTGATTTTCCATGTCTCAAGACAAGGAAACCGCAGGCTGACAGGGAAGTTGATATCCAGCCCTTCTGAATTCACCTAAGAGTAGAAAAGAAGCATTAGGTTCATACCTAGGGGCCTCACACTGAAAAGACTGAGTACTTTCTCTTAAAGTGAGAAGAAACAAAGTGAATCACTCGTGGAGATTCTACAGTTTTAAAATACTTTACTGCACCAACCTATCTATTGTAAAATACCTCCAGAAAGATAGTTTAATAAAGAAAATGGTTATGGGATGAGTTGTGTCCTTAGCAGCTCTTTTTTTGTTTGTTTGTTTTTGAGACAGGGTCTCGCTTTGTAGTTCAGGCTGGCTCTGAGCTCACTATGTAGCCCAGGCAAGCCTGGAACTCAATAATCCTCCTGTCTCTGCCTCCCGAGTGCTGGGATTACAGGCGTGAGCCACCATGCCAGGCTTTAGCACCTCTTAAAAAGGAATGAGTTGAAGTCCTAACCTCTGATACCTCAAAATATGACCTCAATTGTGTCATATACTGGTACAAATTCCCAATATTGAGTGTGATCATGATATATAATACAATATACCAATAAAGATAAAAATTTTAAAAAATACAATCTCGTGCTCACTTCAGCAGCACATATACTAAAAAATACAATCTCATTTGGACTTAGATACTTTCAATCAAGTCAAAAATGAAGTCAGTAGGTTAGGCCTTATTCCAGAGTCACTTGTGTCCTTTATAAAGGGTGAATTTGGATACAGAGACAGACTTGCACAGAGGAAAGCTTTTATGAAGCACTGTAGGGGGAAGCTGTGTAAAGATTGGAGTCATGGTGCCACGAGCCAAGAAATGCCCAGGAACTGGGGGAGGCAAGGAAGGAGTGTGTTCTGCAGGCTCAGGGGTAGAACAGTCCTTCTGACACCGATCTCAGACTCCAGCCTCCAGAATGGCGAAACAGTACAGTTCCATTCATCTGACTCACGTAGTTTGTGGTACTTTGTATGGAAGCTCTAGAGAATGAATATGATTAGTACTGAGCTGTACTTACTGCCATCCCCTAAAACGAGCACTGCCTTACTTCACACCAACCTTGGAGAGTCTGATGAGGGAAATAAATTACTGAGGTTAAATGATTTGACCAACATCCCATAAGTTGTTGGTGAAGGCGCTAAGATGTGAAGTTTATTTAATCTCTAGACTCTTCTCTGTGTGTGTGTGTGTGTGTGTGTGTGTTCAGAAATCTAGTTCTACTTATTGGATTACTCAGGGTCATAGCCACATTCATGCTTGCTTATCAGAACCAGCCACATCTGTAGAAGGATTAATGTGATATTCACAGGCAACCCCAATTTTCACTTTCAATGACATGAATAGGATTCTCCATTTCTCTGTCCATAAAGGTTGCTAATGATCTTTGACTTGTAATTTAAAATGTATAACCCGACTGGCCTCTTCCCCCACACCTCTCCATTTCTTTCTGCCTTTTTCCATCACCCAAATCAGTGTAGTTTAATACGCGCAACAGAGTGAAAAATTTACATGAAATCAATTTTCTGCCTCAGGAGAAATTCTTTTTAAGAACGCAACCAATGCCTTTGTCAAAAAAAAAAAAAACTAAATCAATTTGCATTGAACTGTGTAGATATTGGAGTTATTGAAAACTGGTCTAAAACTTGAAATTCAAAATTTGATTAAATAAGACTAACCCTCTCATTTTGAGAGTGGGTTGTTTCTCTGATAACTGTCAGAATGATGCCTTTCTTATTCATATTTATTTCTACTTTATATTAATTATACTTACTGATCCAAAAGAGCCAAGAAATAAATGACAGACCTAACAGAGACAGAAAATGGGGGCCAAAACAACTCGTGGCAATGTAACCAACAAAGTGCTGGCCAGTTCAAGCTACTGATTCTTATTGGTGACCACTGGGGCCAAGGTCAGTGATGTGCAGGAGAAGAGCCATGTGAGAGGATGTACAGTCGCGCAGTTTCTGTGAAAATTAATGTAAGCAAGGCTCCAGGACAAGGCAAACCACTCTTGAATTAACAACAGAATAGACAAAGTTATAGGGTTGTAATTAGAACATTGTCCTTCTAGTTAAGAAGCTTTTAACTGTGGGAACAAAATTTGAGTGCAAGTTACTCTGACCTCAGCACATAGGCTTTGGCCAGACTCACTTCTAGAAATAGGGGAGTTGTGGGGTTAACTTTTCAAAACCTACACCACTTACAGCCTTCTTTGTGCATAAGTATTTCAGCCTCCCACGTACGCCTTAGAGCATGTGCCTTAGTTTGCCTCTACATATGCCTTAGTTTGCCTTGGAGACAGTACTATAGGACAGCAAAGAAAGCATTGTATTTTAAAAATATGTGCTGGATGGGCCAGAGATTTAGCTCAGTTGTGCCAGTGTCTGCCTCACAAGCACAAGGTCCTGAGTTCGATCCCAGTAACCATATACAATGCTGGGCATGGTGACTCACACCCACCAGCAATCAGTACTACATACCATAGTGCCGGGCGTGGTGGCTCACACCTGTCATCCCAGCACTCAGGAGGCAGAGACAGGAGAATTGCTGAGTTTGAGGCTTGCCTGGGCTACATAGTGAGCTCAGGGTCAGCGTGAACTACAAAGTGAGACCCTGTCTCAAAAAAAAAGAAAAAAGAAAATGTGCTGGATCAACTGGATCCCTGTGGAAAAAAGGAAAAAAGCAAAAAGGACAGCTACCCCTCTGAATGCTAGGAACCATACAACCTTAGATCATAAATATTAAAAATAAATGCATCTGTACTAAAAATGTTACTTATAGCAGTGCCACAGGCTGACTGACACAGGTGAAAAAGAAATTCCCAACAACCAACAAAGTAAAGAGACTATTTACAGAAACAAGAAAACAATTTTGCCAGCTATATTTCAAACAGAAGAGTAATATCATATCTAGAACATATAGAGAGCTCAAAAACCTTAAACCCTCGGGAGGCAGAGACAGGAGGATTGCTGAGTTCGAGGCTTGCCTGGGCTACATAGTGAGCTCAGGGCCAGCCAGAACTGCAAAGCGAGACCCTGTCTCAAAAAAAAAAAAAAAAAAAAGCAAAACCTTAAACCCTCCTGAAACAAATTGAAACAGATTGAAAAACTGGAATCTGAAATGAATAGACCCTTCTCAGAAGTACAAAAGGACACTAAATACATGAAAAAAAGTTCAATATTGCTGTCTTCTAGAAAAACACAAATTGAGAAAACAGTAAGGTTCCATCTTATTCCATAAAGAATTACTATCATCAAAAGTCAAATAAGAAATGCTGGCAAAAATAATGCTTCTGCATTGCTATTGAGAATGTAAACTAGTAAAACCACTATGAAAATCATATGGAGATTCCTCAAAACATACAACTAGACATTCCATTAGAGATAGTTGTTTCCCTTAAAGAGGTGAAGAAATCAAAGTACAGTGATAACTTGCATACTCATGTTTATAACAGCATGGGAAAAAGAATAAATAAAAGGTGAAAGCATCCAAAAAAAGTGGCCTATATGTCCATAATAGATGAATAGATGAAGAAAATATTGCATTTACACAGAATGAAGTACTACTCTGTCATAAAGGAGTAAAAGCTTGAATCACTTGTATGAAAATGGATGCACCTTGAGGCCATATGTTAAGTGAAATCAATCAGATCACAAGTTGAATAAATACTGCATGTTTATTTTCATATGAGAGATCCAAAATAAAAGTGTGAGGAAAATAAACAATAATAAAACATAAGATAATAGATCTTTCACGAAAGAGAAGGAGAGCAAGAGGTGGAGGGAAGAGGGAAGAAGAGGAGGGATAGAGAATACTAAAAGAATGAGATGATTGCATACATCTACCCACTAATCACAAGGAATCTGATCATTTGTACTGTGGAAATGTACCAGTGAAAACAAAAATTTTGAAAACTGGACGTGAAGCAAAGCGCAGTTATTAAGCAGCAGTGTGTTTGCCAATACCATAGGTAGCTACCACGCTTTGTGTAATTACACTGATTTAAAATATGAGCCATGTGACCACTTTAGCCTTTATGTCTGTGTGTGGTTATTTTGTAGATTTAAGGCACTGCAACTGGGGAAAATGTTGTAGAGGCTTAATATGCTAAGAGAAAACAAGAAAAGAAAATTCCAGCAGATCACTAGACAGACAAAACAAACAGCTGATTTGACATCAGTCAGAGAAGGTAAGAGCCGAAGCCACCAAATTAATTTCTATTACCTAATCAGAACCAGGATTAGCAACTTGATTATCTGTAAACTTTCTCCTACTGTGCTATTCTTGGTTTGGGTGTAGGTTGTCACCTCTCCTCAGTGTCCTACCTGAATCCAGTAGGTCTCAAAGGTTTTCCAGATTTTTTTTTTTTTTTTGAGACAGGGTCTCGCTTTGTAGTCCAGGCTGGCCCTGAGCCTCACTATGTAGCCCAGGCAAGCCTGGACTAAGCAATCCTCCTGCCTGTGCGTCCTGAGTGCTAGGATTACAAGCGTGAGCCACCACGCCTGGCTCCAAAGATTTTTGACTGTGACGCACAGACATGTCAGTCATGGCAAGAGGTTCCGGGAGGAGGCAGGCTCGGCTCTGCCCACTGCTTCGGAGAGAGTCAAAGGATGCCTGAGATTGCTCCTATTTGGGGATAGTTGTTTACCGAGACAAACATTTCTACTGTTGCTTGATGGACATGGTCACCTGGGAAATGTCCACTCACACTTGAGTGACAGTGCTCTTAAGACTCCTGTTGTCTAAGGTCACCACAGTGTTTCTCTTCCTACCCATTACTACAGGGCAGAAAAGGACAAAGAGGCCAGTCAACTTATTTTTGAGGTAGTAGGTGAAACCTGGTCATTTCAGAGAGAAATTTTAGAAAACAGTAACCTCTAGTCAGGTGGAGTCAACATGACCAGGAAGTAGTGACTGTATGTGGGCTGCTGGGCATAATGAGAACTGGAGACAGCCATCTGGAGACTAGTGCGATTCTCTGGGAGGGAGGTGGCTCTTGCCCAATACCCTTTCTCTGTGACCGAGGGGCCAACTATCCACCGAATGTAAGGAGAGCAGAGGTGAGTAGGTGCTTAAGGAGGGGGAAGCTTCGAACCCCCAACTGTGGGAAGAGGAGAGGCTCATGCACTGACTAGTTCTGACTACAAAGGTGAGGAAGCTTCGGCTGAGACCATGCTGGGAAGCCAGTGTGAGCAGAGCAGGCAGCATCTGCCCGTCCACGAGCCGTGTCTGTGGTGTGATTTGTAATTCAGAACAGAGTGATGGCTCTGCGGGGTGTTTGTTGTTGTTGTTTGTTTGGTTTTTTTTTGAGACAGGGTCTCGCTTTGTAGTTCAGGCTGGCCCTGAGCTTACTATGTAGCCCAGGCAAGCCTTGAACTCAGCAATCCTCCTGTCTCTGCCTCCCGAGTGCTGGGATTACAGGCGTGAGCCACCATGCCTGGCTGTGGGGTTGTTTTTATACATGGGAGTTGTGATTATTTGGGAAATGAAGCCAACTGAGTCTTTAACAGTACTTATTTTGTACATGAAATAAAATAGGACAAAACAAGTCAGAGGGAACTTAACTTAGGAAGAATAAGTATTTCCTTTGTGGGTGTCAGTCTGTGCTAAGTTGCTGATAACCAATCAACAGAGGACGTCCCCGCTTGGCATTCTCCCGCTCAGGA
Organism: Thryonomys swinderianus; assembly: GCA_004025085.1. NCBI lineage: Eukaryota > Metazoa > Chordata > Mammalia > Rodentia > Thryonomyidae > Thryonomys > Thryonomys swinderianus. The sequence continues at coordinate 7,193 of PVIC010055639.1, forward strand.
CAGAGCTGGATGTACTGTGGCTGGTTATTTGAGTTAAATATTTGGTTTATTCTAGTCAAGGCAGCAGGAGGAAACCCGTGGTTTTCCAAAAAGCCTCCTAGAACTGAAAGGATCCATGGGTTCTGGGTCACTGCTACTGACTTTTGAGTCTTTTTAGTCTGACTAGTCCAGCCAGTAACTGGCTGGTTGCTTGAACCTGATGGGTTCTAAGACCCACTTTTGGGAAATTACTGAATTCCCTTCCTCCTTTATAATGTGCTAAGGGAGAAAAGAAAAAGTTTGAAAGAAAAAAGTAAGAGAAATATACTATAGATGGCTGTTAACCCTGCAGGTATCTTCTGTGGATGGCCTCCTCAGGACCGCGAACACAGCTGCTGTCCTGTGAGTCCCCTCAGGCCTCTGGATGGCTGGCTTGTCCACAGCACTGTGTGTGTGTGGGAGCAGAGGACACTTCCGAGAAGTGGCATTTCCTGCTCCTGCAGTTTCGGTCTTGAAATACCCCCATGAACTGCTACCCATGTAGGACTATGGTTGTTTATAAGAATAGTTTTGTTTTGTTTTGTTTTTTGAGACAGGGTCTCACTTTGTAGTTCAGGCTGGCCCTCAGCTCACTATGTAGCCCAGGCAAGCCTGGAACTCAGCAATCCTCCTGTCTCTGACTCCTGAGTGCTTGGATTACAGGCGTAAGCCACCACGCCAGGCACTGTGGTATATGGTACTAATTGCCGGTGGGCGTGAGTCACCATACCCAGCATTGTATGTGGTTACCCGGATCGAACTCAGGGCCTTGTGCTTGTGCAGGCGCTGGAATCACTGAGCTACATCTCCAGCCCATATAAGGATAGTTTTTTGAGAAATCTCCACACAGATCTCCACAATGGTTGCACAAGTCTGCAATCCCACCAACAGTGGAGAAGTGTTCCTATCTCCCCACAGCCTCACCAGCATTTATTATTGGTTGATTTTGTAATAGCAGCCATTCTTTGTGGAGTGAGATGAAATCTCAGTGTTGTTTTCATCTGCATCTCTTGAATGACCAGTGATGTTGAAGATTTCTTCATATGCTTCTTAGCTGCTTTGACTTCTGCCTCTGAGAAGTGTCTGTTCATTTCAGATGCCATTGCATTTTAATCTGTTAGGCTTTCTAGAAGTCACCTCCTTACCATTACTCTCATAAAATCCAAAGCGATCGCTTTAGAGTTTGAGTCCAGAGTCTCATGGAGTTGGCGCTCAGTTCCTAGTAATATCACTGGAGTTTTCCTTTGTTTACAATTATTTCATGTCCACCAGAGTGTACCATATATATATATATATATAAATTCAGCACATACGTAATGGCCTCATTAGGTTTAAATGAAGGATTGAGCATCTTCATTAAATGATTGTAGATCTATAAATTCTGACTGAAGATATTGATATACCTGTGCACTTTTATTCGCTGAATAAGTATTGACTTCATGACCACCATGTACTAGGAACTGAACTAAAAGCACTGGGTGTGTAAAGTGTGATAAAGTTTCCTTTCAGAATTTTCAATATATTAGAATAAATCAACACACATAAAACGTTGCATGGTATAAGATCTAAATTGCAGTGGAAGACAATAACATAAAGTAGTGTTTCTCAAGTTGTGCTGTATGAGACTTGTCTTCTTAGCTTAGTTCCATCTTCATCTGCACATAACTCAGGTTGCGCTTCAGATTTAATGTCTTCACTGGTGCCCTCGACCTCATTCTTAATATATTCGAGGGCTGGAGGGGTTAGCTCAGTGGTTCTAGTGCCTGCCTCACAAGCACAAGGTCCTGAGTTCGCTCCTGGCAACCACATACAATGCTGGGCGTGGAGACTCACGCCCACCAGCCATCAATACCACATACCACAGTGCTGGGTGTGGTGGCTCACACCTGTAATCCCAGCACTCGGGAGGCAGAGGCAGGAGGATTGCTGAGTTCAAGGCTTGCCTGGGCTACATAGTGAGCTCAGAGCCAGCCTGAACTACAAAGTGAGACCCTGTCTTAAAAATAAAAAATAAAAAAAATATATATATATGTTCAATACATATACATATATACATATATATGTATATATATGTATACACACACACACACACACACACACACATATATATATATATGTTCGATACAGGTTTTGTGTCTTCACTCTCTCAACTACTGGACTTCACACTACTATTTTTTTTTAATCATTGGGTCTCTTTTCTGCTTTCTCCTTAGATTTACTATCTTGTTCTCTGTCCCAACTTTTGCACCTGTACATATGACTTTCAATTCAGCTTTTACCTTCTTCAATCCTGACTGCAAGAGCTATGTTTTGGGTTTTTTTTCCTGATCTATAATAGCTGCTGCTTCTCTGTTGGTCTCTACTTCTGCTTGACCTTCTTTCTCTACTTCATGATCCTTGATGGTCCCAAGACCTGCTGCAGCTCCGGGCAGAAGTTTAGCTTGAGTGTCTACTTTGTGAGCAGCTTCTCTTTCTCTCTCTGCATGAGCTTTTTCTTTCTCTCTTTCCTCCCCTTCTCTTCATAATTTCTTCACAGGATTACATCAACTGAAGACATCCTGGGGAGGAACGAAATCTTCATCTGCATAGTTCCTCATTGTTCTAGGACTTTGGTTGCTGCTCCCCTCTGAATCATGTTACACTGTTACTTCTGATGTACAGAAGGAAGGTGTGGCAAGCTCAGTCTGTCTTTGCTGCCCTAGCAGCACTGATCAAACCCAAAGCTCAGCTTCGTCTCTAAGTCTCATTTCTCTGTCTATATTAATTAATTCACCTTTGCTATCGTGCCTCAAGGGAGAGTTTGGGTCACTACAGGAGTTCTAGTAATGTCCCTTTTCCCTGTCCCCTAACAAGTGTTAAGAAAGCAAAAGCAGCTGGGCGTGGTGGCTCACGCCTGTAATCCCAGCACTCAAGAGGCAGAGACAGGAGGACTGCCGAGTCTGAGGCTTGCCTGGGCTACATAGTGAGCTCAGGGCCAGCCTGCACTACAAAGCGAGACCCTGTCTCAAAAAAAAAAAAAAAAAAAAAAAAAAAAAAAAAAAAAAAAAAAAAAAAAGAAAGCAAAAGCAGATGTAGAAGCTGCAGAGAAACGTCTTGACCAGTTTGATAAAATCATAGGGAAAGGTGGCTACTTTCTAGAACAAACCATTGTGGATGAAACCAGACTTGTGGGAGAGAAATGCCCCCAAAGTCCTCCATTCACAAAGAAGCTAAAACAATGCCTGGCTTGAGGGCTTTCAAGGACAGTCATAATGTTGGAAAGAAGCATTGCTGGGTTCAAATTGAAGTCTTTTGTCATCTGTCACTCCAAGAATCTATGCTCACTGAAGCCAGTTAGTAAAGACATACTGTTTACTATGAGGTAAATTACAAGGCATGAGTGGCATAAACTTTATTTGAAGACTGGCGCATCAATTGCTTTATACCCTCAGTGAAATCTTACTTTTAGGAAAAGGGCACTCCCTTTAAGATTAGCCTCCTGCTTGATAATCCTGCAGATCACACCAATGACCTGATATCTATACCCAGAGGTAAATTTAGTGTATCTGCCTAAAAATACAACTGCTCTCTTAGAGATTTTGGATTGGGGGATTATACCTACCTTCAAAGCATCCTATTTGTGTATAGCTTTGTGTGTAGCTGTAGCAATAAGAGAAAATAAGGAAGTAACCCTACGTGATTTTTGGAAATCATACCTTTTTTTTTCTTGCAGTACCAGAGTTCAAATTCAAGACCCTGTGTTTGCAAGTCAGGTAGTGGCACTGACGCAGGAGAGTTAAGGCCTAACTCCCCAGCTGAAACACAAGTTCGTGTTCTCTAAAAATCGAAGAATGAATTTTAGGAACAACGGAGGTTTGAGTAGGAAAATTTTATTGAGAGAGAAAGCTTCTGCCTTAAGAGAGACAGAAGGGGGGCCCGGAAAGTGGGTAACCCCCCTACCTCACTTT
>PVIC010055640.1:0-11036 GCA_004025085.1 Thryonomys swinderianus
TGTACCAGTATATGCCACAAGTTAATTCTCATTTTTACCCATATCCCTACCCACTCCCCCCTCCTCCCCCCTTTATACATGCTCTTTTATTTTCTTTCTGTATCATATTTATTCCTTCCCCTCATCACATTCCCACACCAAGTTTCCTATAGAAATATTCCACTCTATAAAAGCTGTCCTACTTTCTAGAACTCATATTTTAAAACTTTCAGAAATGAAAACTTGATTTGTGATAGAGGTCAATGCCATATGATAAAACATGCTACATAAATTTATAAATTCACATCATAGGACAATATATATGTTTGTACAATATGCTATTCTATACTGTCATTGTCATGAAGCAAGAGATGCCAAAACCCTGCTCTGCTGTAGAATGAATGACAAACGTGTCTATAGATAAACTAGAAGTTTTAAATCACACAGTTACAGAGGTGAGACAAAGAAGAAATGTAGGAGCAGACAGCATGGAAAGCAAAATTGCCAAGTGATTATTTTGCAACCAGTATCAAGCTGTCTCTTAAGAGTATTTACTTCACAGTGTTGTTGATAGGGTTCATGACCATTTAAACATCCTGCTATCCAACTGAAGTAGTCAATAGAGCTCCTCTGGGGAGTTCATAAATAATATTGCATAGTGTCCTTTGTCTAGTTCAAGAGGGGGGGTTAAGTGTGTTTTCCTCCCTAGATATTCTGTAATTCTATGAAGTAAAGAGTTCCTCCCAAGTGGAAGCCAGCAGAGTTACAAGGGAAGCTATAAGACAGGTAATTAATTTTTTTAAAAGCAGTAAACCAACAAATCTAGGGGAAAACAATCCAATCTTTATTGCCTAATGGTCCACTGCTAAAATGGTAGTGATCTATTATATGGGAGTGGAAGTGGAAAATAATGAAATTTGTTTTAATTATGACAGTATAATCTCTACAAGGTAATAAAGCTCATCAGATAAAATAGTTGCTGAGGTGTAGCATGAGCATGTGCATGGCTCCCACAAATAGACAGGATCATTGCTTTATGTGATGATAAAACAATAACAGTTGTGCTTTTCTGAGGACAGAAATGCTTAGATTTTTCTCTTCCTTATCATATTGCAATTCAAGACATTTATATTCTAGGTTCAAGAGTTAATTGCCCTAGATTTAAATTGTGATCAACATTATGATAAAATTTTCTAGCATATACAGGTTATAAAGTCATAAACTGAATATTTTTAAAATATGCAACCCAAGATCAAAGTCTCCTGGATCTGTTTATATAGTGAAATGAGTTGAAGACAGAGGGATTTTGTCAGTAAGAATTTGTCCCAAATTATTCATTTACTTACACTCTTAGAGCTTCTACTCTGTATAAATAACTGAATTAAAACAAAAGACTGCTGGGCATGGTGGCTCACGCCTGTCATCCCAGCACTCGCGAGGCAGAGACAGGAGGATTGCTGAGTTTGAAGCTTGCCTAGGCCACATAGTGAGCTCAGAGCCAGCCTGAACTACAAAACGAGACCCTGTCTCAAAAAAAAAAAAACTGATGCTTTTTCAACCTGCAGTTATAAGTATGTTTTTAGCAGGGACAAATAGGACTAGATAAAACAGACTATAGTACTGTTCTTAAACACTTAATTTTGCATCAGTGCAAGTAAGTTTCCCGAGGACTCTACTTCAGGGTAAAATGCTGCATTTTCAACTGATTTGGCATCTTAATAAATGATAACGCTGTTTGTTTGTTATCCCTGAAACAAAACAGCAAAGCTTTAAAGAGGAAAATTCTGCTAAGACCCATTGCATATTATAGCACTGTGAACATATTGATGTACCATTGATGTATCATTAATCCTCCCCCCAGTCCCACTACTGTATTCAAAGCACAGCTCTTGTAAATGTTTTAAATTATTATGTAAAACTTTCTAATAACTATGCAGGGTACACTCCTCCCTCCATTAAAAAAAAAAAAAGAAATGAATACAAAAACCAAAAGTGGTGCGTTAGAAGAAGCAATTTCAAATACTGAAGCATAAGACACATGCACGCACGCACACACACACACACACACACACACACACAAGAAAACAATTAATACATCAGAGAATTCTGCCAGGGTTTTGCAGCATTACAGGACTCCTCAGCTATAAAGAAACATATTGAATGTTGACAGCGCAGCCCCTTCCTCTCTGCTTCTGTTGTTTCTTTTTGTTTACAAGTCCCTGCCATCCTTCTTTGTGAATTGAATGCTAAACTCTCTCTGGAGAGATGTTATATTGCTTACAGAATGCTCAGGCAGATGGTGCTTCCTGTTGTAACAGAAGGCTGCGATTATACCTGAACTCTTCAAGAACTCTAACACTGAAAATCGAGATAAATGAGTCTTGAAAAGTTTTCTCTCTTCCCTTCCTAGCTGTCTAGGTACTCAACCTCCCACTGGCTGCTTCTGGTGCTACGTCAAGTAGGAGCTGCATTTCCCACCTCAGTCCAGCCTCTCTACCCCGAAGACACCCCAGCCCTCCCTTCTCATGGCTCATGCATCCCATCTGCAGAGTTGGTTTAAGAATTGTTGAGAGTATTGCTCGTTTGGATGCCTGGTCACTGTGTGTTCATATAGTGAACACTCATTATAAACAAGGATGAAAATAGACTCAGTCCTCATCAGGAAGTGTCTGTGAAGACAAATTGAAATACTGAGAAGTCCACCTGATACCAGGAGCGGAGGCCTATAGAGAAATTTGTCTTCATACATTGCAAAGAAATTGCCCTTTTCAAAAGACTCTCACTTGTACCCATCAAGGCACTGCCATCATCTTGAAAACTGAATAGTGCTTCTTGAGGAATCTGAAGGACTTGTCCCTTTATCCTCAGAGTTTTTTTTTTCTATTTTTCTCTTTCTAAATGTCTTTCATGCATGTCCTGGCATGATTGGTCCAAAGCAAAGAGTAATTCCTAATTTGTTCTATTCTCACTCTGCATACAAAGAAAAACTATTATGATAGAATAAAAAGAAACTATTATGATAGAAAAGACAAAACACATAGTGACGTCATAAATATTGTAAACTGAAAAATAGAAAAGTTTGCTCTTTAGAGTCATGCCCTAATACCTGGCATCTGGAGCCCAAGTCCATTTTTCCTATAATCACCTAGTTTGCTTTCCATTTTCCCAGTGATTATCAATGATTCCAACTCGTCCCAACATTTACACTGACTCCCACTACCACATAATGAATAGTGACAGCTCAGAAAGTTAGCACTAAATTGATAGCATTCCTCAAGCCACTGAAATGCAAGTTATTTAAACCATCTAATTCAAGTCACTTATTTTCAAAATAAAGCCAAATCAAAAATTTATTTTGATTTGTTCAGTGCTATAGAGCCAAACAGTTGAAGTTAATGCTAATTATTAAAGAGGACCTCTATTGTTGACATTGAAAATAGTATTTGTCCTCAAATAAGTAAAACATTTAAAACTTCCACTGGTCTTTGAATTGGACCACGGTCAGTATTAGGTGTTGAGAATATCATGATAATCAATTTAGATCTTGGAAGTGTCCAGGCATTCTAGTAGGAGACAGGGGATACACTGGAAAATGAGCAAGGTATTAGCTGATGATAAGCGTTACACAGAAAATGAAGTTGTGAGACACTGATCAGGAGTGAGTAGTGCAGGCAGCACTGAGCCTAGGTGCTCTGGGAGCCTTCAGGGAGGAAGTCGTCTCTGAGCAGGTTAAGAGGGACAGAAAGGGAACCTCATACAAACGAGTGCAGGGAGCGAGGCTGGCAGCTGCTCAGGTTATGACCAGGCTATTCTCTACAAACCTATGAGAAACTGTGTGTGTCACTAAGGAAAAATAAAATTTCTGAACCAAACCTGCAAAACACCCCACCCAAACCCTCAACTCTTTTTTTTAATTGAATTCTTTATTGGTACATTATATACACAGCTCACAATCACACATAACATTTTGGAGAATTTGTACCAGTATGTGACACAGGTCAATTCTCATTTTTACCCCCCTCCCTACCCACCCACACCCTCCCCTCCCCCTATATACATAGTCTTTTATTTTTTCCAATTCATATTTATTCCATCCCCTCATTACATTCCCAAATCAAATTCCTTTTGGATAGTTCCCATTCTACAAAAACTATCATGCATTCTAGAGCTCCTTTATATCTACAGGTGCTCCTTTATATCTACAGGTGCTCCTTTATATCTACAGGTGCTCCTTTATATCTACTGGATATCAAAGAAAATATCCGGTATTTGTGTATCTGTGATCTATTTATTTCACTTATTAGTGTGTCCTCCAGGTGTATCCATTTGCACACAAATGAATGAATCTTGTCATTCTTTATGGCAGAATAATACTCCATTTTAAAAAGAAACCACATCTTCTTTATCCAGTCTCGAGTTGACAGGCATTTGGGTTGTTTCCAAGATTGGGCTATCATGAACTGAGCTGCTATGAACAAGGGTGTACATCTGTCTTTCCAAAGTGATTTTAAAATTCCTTTGAGTATATTCCTGGAAGGGGGATAGCAGGTTCAAATGGGACCTCTAGTCCTAGTTTTCTGAGGAATCTCCACAATGGTTGCACCAGTCTACAATCCCAACCACAGTGGAGAAGGCAAACCCTCAACTCTTAACCAATATGTATAACATAATATAATATAATATAGTATAACAGTATAATATAAGTCACCTTCTATGTTTACACACACACATGTTCTGTATGCTTTTATTTAAATATCACGTGTTGGAATCTCAGTCATCATATGTATTAGCCCCTACTAGAAAGCAGAGCCCTTAAGAAGCAGTTGGTGGGTTTATGACCCCAAAACAGGGCTTGGGGAATGGTTTGCTCTCTGTCTCTCTGCTGTCATTCAGCACACATATTCCTCCTTTATACAACATGAAGCCTCAAGGTGCCACCTTGGAACCAAAGATCAAAACTGCTAGTGATGCCAGGTGTGGTGGCTCACGCCTGTAATCCCAGCACTTGGGAGGCAGAGACAGGAGGATTTCTGAGGTTGAAGCTTGCCTAGGCTACATAGTGTGCTCAGAGCCAGCCTGAACTACAAAGCGAGACACTGTCTCAAAAAAAAAAAAACTGCTAGTGACTAGATTTTGAAATTTTCAGCCTGCAGAACTACAAGAAATAAATGGCTGTCCTATAGTAATTACCCAGTTCACGGTATTTTGTGTCTGAGACCCAGACACTTTATATGTACATATACAATTATGAACCAGGTAGAGAGCATCAAACTTCAAGTCCATCACAACTATTAAGAAAAAAAGTGTTACATGTATAATTTCAAGCTTTTGAGGGGGCATATTTTTAAAAATCAAAGGAATCAGAGGAAGTTAACATTTATAATATATTTTATTTAATCCAGTATAATATTTCTGTATCAAATATAATAATGTCTACCCATATCTTTTGCTTTTCATGCCTTATATCGTCCTGTATTTTACTACCATACTGAGAGCATTTCAAGATTAAATCCTGTTTTATTTCATGATACAGAGGTTTTGCTTCTCCCTTATCACCTTTTATCATCTCAAAGAGAAAAAGGCTTTACCTTTCTACAAGCACACATTTTAAATCTTCTATCCTTTAAAAATGTGTAAGTCCAGAGCCGGGGATTTAGCTCAGTGGTTCTGGTGTCTGCCTGGCAAGCACAAGGTGCCTAGTTCAATTCCCAGTATCACATATCACAATGCCATGCGTAGTAGTTCGTGCCTATAATCTCAGCACTCAGGAGGCAGAGGCAGCAGAAGGCAGAGGCAAGAGGATTGCCAAGAGTTCTATTTCAAGGACAGCCTGGGCTACAGAGTGAATTCAGGGTTAGGCTGAACTACAAAGTGAGACACCGTCTTAAAAAAAAAAAAAAGTGTAAGTCCATGTATATGTTTTTAAGAAGATTCTATGTTCCTTGCAATAGAGCCCATAAAAAGAAAATTTATAATAGCAAAAGGCAACATGGCAAATTGCAGAGTCTAGGTTCCTCCAACTTGGAAACTAAAGGCCAAAAGGAATGTCTTGTGGGTATATTAGAAAAATGGTCCAAACTCCACATGCTAACTTCCTTCTGTGCCATGGTTCACCTATTACAGACTGAATCCAAGAACTCCAGAGTTGCATGTTAGTGAAGAAGATCAAAGCTAAAACACCAAACACAAACAAATTTTAGGATTCTGAAAACAGAAACTGCTGGATATTGGAGTGCTGAATAAATGGAAAAGGATTTGAAAAATAGGAGCAAGAGAAAGAATAAGTAGGAGAGAGAAAAAAGGAGGAAGAGAAAGTGAGAAGGTGGAAGAAAAGAGAAAAAATATAGAAGTATTATAGATAGATGAGACAGGTAGAAATATCATAGGTAGTCAGACAGAGCTGGTCCTCAAGAGGGCCAGAGCAAAGGTGAAATATACTTTTGATTCACCAGAAGCTGAAAACCAGGGCTCGAGATGAGACAGGATAATAAGACCTACACACTCCCTTAGAGACCTGGCCCTGGATCGTCTGAGAAATAACCAAGAGCAACCTTTTGGCATGACAGAGAGTAAAATGTGCTTCCCAAGGCAGGCAGCAGGGTCGTATACATAGTCTGCCAGGTTTTGGAAGGCCTTAGAAGTGGACTGAGATAGGATAGACTGAGGGAGGAAGGGAGAGAGAGATCTTCCTGGAGGGTCTGTTGGCCATTCCCAAGGTGGAAAAATCACTTAAAATAATAATTCTACATTTCAAGTAGATGGAAACATCCTGCATCAGAGCCCACACCACTACTGTTCTTTGTAAACAGTTCATTCTGTTATTTATGGCATCTTATAATTAGTGGCTGCCTAGTTTGTTGGGAAGGGACACCTCACAGGAGGAGAGGGAGGGAGCTGCCTTCCTGCTCTAGTTACTGTTTGTTCAGCAGATTTTGAAAGGGTGAGCCAAGCCAGGAAGTAGTTTGGGTAGCCTGAAATCTCATCAAGAGCTACCCAAAGTCCAATCATACTAGGTAACATACTGCAAAGCTTAGTTCTGAAAAGAGCTACAGGAAAGGAAACTTCAGAAGTTTGTGAGGCAAATCTTGAGAAACCACTTAAAAGAAGCAAAAGGACAAAGAACTCTGAATCTGACAGAGAAAAGCTAAAGACCGTTTTCACCTGGTGAGTTACTTTGGTTTGGGGATACAAAGTCAATCAGAAAAAGGAGTCAGTGATTTAAGTGCATGAGGTTCTGAAACGTATCTGTTTTAGGCTTCTTTTTTCCCTCCACTTTTTTTGGAAAATTTATCCTACCATTGGCTTTCTTGATGGAGACATGAATTACGCTTCCTGAATAGGGATGAGTAAATTTAAAAGAGTTCAGGAATGAACACATGAACTCAGACAGCCATTTTCTTACTGACACATAATTCCAGCCTTCCCAACCATTAAAATCAGATGGGTAAGGCTGTAGGAATTGACTTGCATAAAATATAGTGAAGACTTCAGTCCAATCGCAAATACCATCATAACACAAAAGCACAAAGCAAAAGGAAACTCTGAAAACATATCAGGTTAACTGAGTTAAGATCATTGGTTAAATTATTTAAACTAGGCTTCCAATCCTTAAGTTATAGCAGTTAATTTGATTTGTGTGCAAAGCTACTGGTACAAAAAAACTAAAACATTGCTCTGCTATATTTTCATTCAGTTACTCAAATTTTTTTCATTTTAAATTTCCTAAGAATTAAAGAAATACAGAGACCAAAGAAAGTGAGAGGTGATCAATTTCTTTAAAAGACAAACTGAGCTTTTCAGACCAAGAATGTAGCTCAGTGGCAATAGCATCCACCTGGCAAGCAGCATGAGTCCCTAAATTCAATTCTCAGTACAAAAAAAAAACAGCATCTGGTGCAAATAATCCTCACCTATAAAAAAAAGAAATCCATCACCTATTGGCAACCTAAGAAATAAAAATTTGAATATCATTTGTTAACTGTCTCTTCTGTATTGCAATGATAGAAACATGTGAGGGAACATATGTGTATGTTGTATGTATCACTACACTTTTCTGTTTGTTTCCTTCTTAAAGTGCCCAAGAAAACAGAGATGCATTGCAGGAATCAAAAGATATTACAGGACCGGAGATTTAGTTCAGAGGTTCCAGCCCCTCCTAGGAAGCGCAAGGTCCCTAGTTCGATCCCAGGTAACCACATACAACAATACTGGGTGTGGTGGCTCACGCCCACCAGCAATCAGCACCACATACCACAAATGCTGGGCTTGGTGGCTCAAGCCTGTCATCCCAGCACTTGGGAGGCAGAGGCAGGAGGATTGCTGAGTTCAAGGCTTGCCTGTGCTACATAGTGAGCTCAGGGCCAGCCTGAACTACAAAGTGAGACGTTGTCTAAAAAAAAAAAAAAATTATAAATTCTACTGTGCATCTTTATTTGAATTAAAATGTTGTTTCCTTTAATCACTAACTGGACTTGAGTTTCATCTATACCAACTCCAGGTAACTAAATGTGAATAAATGGGCATGATTGTATGGGTTAAATGACTGACTCTGGTCTCAAAGAAAAGAAAAGTACTTGGTTTAGAGAATAGGGACAGAATTAAGTAGGAATTACACACTTCATGGAGTTTATTTGGTTTCATTATACAGTATCTACAGTTAGTCACCCAGGGAGAAGTGAAGAAAAGAGGAGCATGCTAGATGTTTAAATTTGTTCAAGTATTACAGTAATGAGTTCCACAATTTACCCAAAAAAAGTACAGTAAAACACAGCTCTAATCGCACAGCAAGCCCCATTAGTCACTGTGGGGAAGGTAAAATACTTTAATTCCTTCTAAACTGTTGAGAAGACAGAGAGGGATGGAGCCACGGAGACTGCCTTTCTCGAGGATGTGATTCTTAACGTTTTGGAAGAAAGGTGGTACTGTGTAGAAGGAACATAAAGGACAACTTGCCTATGGTGTCACTGCCACCTCTCTCACACCCCACACCCGGGACACTGTGTTAGATTCCTGTGGCTGCTTAGCATTTCACCACAAGCGTAGCAAGGCAAAACAGTACAAATTTGTTCTCTTATAATTCCAAGGCCAGGTGAAATGGTCTTAGAGGACTGGAAGCAAGGGTTCATATGACTGGGCTCCTTGCCTTCCACTGCTGGTAACCACTGTCCGTACTCGTTGCCTTGTGGCTGCATGTTACCATCCACCTGCCCCTCGTGTGTGTGTGTGTGTGTGTGTGTGTGCATTCACACACATCCACAATCTCTCATCCTGTGTTTTCTAGGTAAGTATGTGGTTGCACTTATGATTCGTGATGATACAAAGGATAAGCTCTATCTCAAAATCCTTAACTGAGTCATTTCTACAAAGACACTTCACTTGCCATACAAGGTCTGACTCATAGGATCCCAACATTAGAATGTAGTTATATTTAGGGAACCACTTTTTGGCCTATACAGACACTCTTGTAATAAACTGAAATAGTCCATGTGTTTGAGTTGAGTCTTTATAAATCATCACTGAATTAAAGATAACTAAAGATTACTTCCCTTATTCTAAACCAGTGTTTTTCATGGAAATGATGAATGAACCAGAAAAGGTAAGAATCCAAGTGCCTGTCTACCCTGTGCACTCCCTGCAATCAAAGGTAGGATGTGACAAAGCAGGCTGAGGAATAAACAAGACCTGTGAATCACAAGATCACAGGATAGCTCCAAATAATTCTCAAGACCCTATATGTAGACTCTTCTCACAGGGTCCCAGAAGATGTAAATGTGCAGAAGAGATGAGACACCAGGAAGAAGCCAGTATGGTGACTTCATGGTAGCTCATCCTGTGTGTCAGACCCAGAGTATATTCTTATTTTTCATCTTTTCACTTTTCCTCTTTTGTCTGGCTCAAGCCAGCTATGCAGAGTCAGCTTTTCTCTTACCCTTTCACCCTTCATTTTTCAAATAAACTTTTGCCATCATTATGACTTTTCTCATTCAATTCTTTGTTTAAGAAACAAAGAACCTGGAATATGTTAATTTGTGAGTCATTTCTAAAGGAACTATCTTATCTGATAACACCCCTCTTGGCCCAGTAAAGTATCTTCCTCCTATAACAATGTTTCATTTACAAACTGGCACTCCAGATAATCACAGCTTTCTTTCATGTAGAAAATTCATTTTTTGTAACAAGTGGTACTTCATTCATTTTCATTTCCAGTGTGTATATTTTCCCACCACCCACTCATTCCTAACTCTCTAAAATGTTTACCAGTTGGCTTCATCCCTCTGCTAAAGAAGTTCCATCCTTAGAGTCATGTGACAGTCGTGCTCACTTCCTTCTTCACGCAGTCCCATTCCTTCCTCTTCTACAGCTCTTTCATGGCCCCAAATTTCTCCCTGGTCTGCCTCTTGATTTCTCTTGAGATTCTCTCCCCTCTCTGAGAACTCTTAGACTTTTCTTACTCTTGAACTGATAGCTCCAACTATCATCCCTCAAGTTCTAAACCAATGGTTCGCAAACAGTGTCCCACAAATATAAAAGAAAAAGTTCATTAACGTGCAGCTACTGGGTCTCCTGCAGATTTTCTGTCTCAGTAGATCCAGGGAGGACCTAGGAAGTCCCATCTGACAAATACCCAAGGGACTAAGATGCAACAAGGGGTCTTTAAACCAGAGAACACTGCTCTGGAACCATATTCCCTGGTAGTGTTTGAAACGTTTCACCACCACCTCCAAACTCAACTTACACAAACTTGAACAGAGTTTGGCCAGACTTTGGATTTCCTGTTTCCTTCATGATATTGCCATACTATCAAGTATCCAAGAGGACATCTTGGATTCCTTCACTTGTCCCACTGCATCTGAACTCCAATTCTCATCTAGATTCCATCAAACACTTTCTAGGACACTTCTTATGAATCCAGGGATCACAGGACTCTGGAGAGAGAAGGATCTAAGAGATAATCTAGACCATAATACCAGTTCTTGCAACTATCAGGAAATTGACACCAAAGAGGTTAATCAGAATGTGGAAAGCACCCAAAGACCCCTTAGGTGGTCAGGGAGGAA
>PVIC010055641.1:0-11167 GCA_004025085.1 Thryonomys swinderianus
TTTTTTTTTCACATTAGGACATTAGGATCTTGAATAATTTCAACCACATTTAATGTGTGGCTTTGCCCAAACCCTAAGTTGAACAAATCCACAGTATACAGATTTTTGTGGGAGCTGGGCTTGTAGCTCAGTGAAGAGGCATATGCCAAGCATGTATGAGGTACTAGGTTTAATTCTCAACAACATAAAAATAGACATTTATGAGAAATAGGGAAAATCCAAGTGCTGAATAGGTAATAAATGACAGTAAGGAATTTGGGGAGAAATGTTTTTTAAGTTAGAATAGTTCCACGGTTATGTAAAAAAAGATGAAGAGAAGGAAAGAGGAAAAGAGTGAGCTGCAACTGAAGGGATAGCAGTGATTCTGAGTTGCCCACAGATCTCAAACTCAGAGCCGTGCCCATCCTAAGCAAATGCTCTATCAATGAGCTACATTCTCAGCCATGGGGTGGATTACCCTTAAACCTAGAACACTTTGTCTGAAAACAGGAAAATTTTCTCCCTCTCTCTTTTTTTTTTTTTTTTTTTTCCCCTGAGATAGGGTCTCGCTTTGGAGTTCAGGCTGGCCCTGAGCTCACTATGTAGCCCAGGCAAGCCTTGAACTCAGCAGTCCTCCTGGCTCTGCCTCCCCAGTGCTGGGATTACAGGCATGAGCCACCACACCTGGCACTGTGGTATGTGGTACTGATTGCTGGTGGGAATGAGTCACCATGCCCAGAATTGTTCTATGTGGTTACCAGGATCAAACTTAGGACCTTGCGCTTGCAAGGCAGGCGCTGGAACCACTGAGCTAAATCTTGGCCCTCTCTCTTTATTTTTTATTTATTTATTTATTTTGAGACAGGGTCTCACTTTGTAATCCAGGCTGGCCCTGAGCTCACTATGTAGCCCAGGCAAGCCTCGAACTCAGCAATCCTCCTGCCTCTGCCTCCCGAGTGCTGGGATTACAGGTGTGAGCCACCCAGCCCCGCATTGTGGTATGTGGTATTGATTGCTGGTGGGCGTGACTCACCACGCCCAACATTGTATGTGGTTACCAGGATCAAACTCAGGACCTTGTGCTAGCGAGGCAGGTGCTGGAACCACTGAGCTAAATCTCTGGCCCCTTCTTTCTATTTTTGACAGGGTCTGGCTTTGTAGTTCAGGCTGGCCCTGAGCTCACTATGTAGCCCAGGTAAGCTCCAAACTCAGAGCAATCCTCCCGCCTCTGCCTCCTGAGTGCTGGATGACAGGCATGAACCACTGACGCCGGAGAGTTAAGGCCTAACTCCCCACCTGAAATGTGAGTTTGTGTTCTCTAAAAATCAAAGAATGAATTTTAGGAACGATGGAGGTTTGAATAGGAAAATTTTATTGAGAGAGAAAGCTTCTGCTTTAAGAGAGACAGAAGGGGGAACCCAGAAAGTGGGTTGTAACCCACCTACCTCACTTTTTACAGAGCTTTTGTGGAGCAAAGCCACAAGGTGAGGCAGGTCTGAAATAGGGGGCTACCAATAAGATTCAAAAAAGGTAGATGGGTTACAATTGACCAATGAATACAGTAGGGGCTTCCAGTAAGATTTGAAAGAGATGGGCAAACCTTGGCTGACCAATGGGAAAATGACAAGCACAGTTACTTCAGCAACTTCGATTGAATAGGGTCCAATGAGAAATCAAGCCCTAGAGGGTCTTGCTTGTGAGAAGACTCCTCCAGGTGGTTCAAAGTCCTGGCCCACTGTCTGGGTAATTTGTAATCATTTCATTCCCAGGGAGGGGCCCTATCTGGATTTTGACCTTCCATCCTGGGAGAATGAGGCCTGCGAGTCACTGCTATCTGGAAGTGTAGTTTCTCATTGATGGTGTTGACCTTTGAGGATGTCCTTTTTTTAAGTCTTTCAAGAGCCGGCCCTATCTATCTGCCTACATATGTCTAGCTGGCTTTTCTACCTATAATACCACGACTCCTGGCATTGTGGTTTGTGGTACTGACTGCTGGTGGGCATGAGTCACAACATCTGGCATTGTTCTATGTGGTTACCAGGGCTCGAACCAGGACCTTGTGCTTGCTAGGCAGGCACCAGAACCACAGAGCTAAATCTCCGGCCCTGAAAATAGGAAAGTTTTAAAGGAATGATACTATCGTTTCTCGGCCTTTTGGCTAAGATCAAGTGTAAAGGAATGATACTGACATACCAAACAACAGAGGAGCAACCTTGAAGGGGGTTCCTCTGATCCAGTCTTGGACAATGAGAACAATATAATAAATAATGATGGCAAAGTATAACACCTCATTAGTAAAATGAATCCATGTGGACATACATAAATCCACAAATCCACAAGTAAAATAATTTTTATTATAGTAGAAAGCCAATTTATACATGCATAGGAAATTTTAAAATTATCATTGGCAGGACCGGGAAATGAGCTCAGTGGTACTGCATCTACCTTGCAAGCACAAGAGCCTGTACCTTTACCTGAAAGAAAGTAAAGAAAATTATCGTTGGCAACTATCCTTATAATAACTGTGTCAAGTAAAAATCAGTAGAGTAGATGTAAATTGGGTATGGTGGCATACACATGTAATCCCAGGAAACTGAGGCAGGAGAATCACAGAGAGCTCAAGGCCAGCCTGGGCTAAATAGTGAGTTTAAGGCCAGCTTGGACTGCATAGTGAAAGCTTGTCTTAAATCACAACAAGTGAAACAAAAGATGACAAAAAGAAAAGTCATTGGCTATGGAAATGAACAAAGAAATTTTGAGGAGTGACATACAAATTTACATAATATAAATGTACCTTTATTAATTATAAAGGAAGGCCGGGGATTTAGCTCAGTGGTTCTGCCATCTGCCTGGCAAGTCCAAGGTCCCAAGTGATCCCCGTTAATCCCAACCTGTAATCCCAGCTCTCGGGAGGCAGGGGCAGGAGGATTGCTGTGAGTTCAAGGCTAGCCTGGGCTACATAATGAGTTCAGGGCCAGCCTGAACTACAAAGCGAGACCCTGTCTTAAAAAAAAAAATTATAAAGGAAATAAATAGTTTTATGGTGGGGAAACTGACAGATCCTCTCCTTACCAAATGATCAACATTGATATCATCAGTCATTGAACACATTGACATTATGTAGCTTCTGCTGCAAAGCACTGAGAAATCAGCATTGCATTTATGGTGTTTCTGTCAAAAGGGTTTAACTTGGATCTAACCATGAGGAAACACAAGCTGATTCAAACTGAAGGACAAAATAACTGGCCAGTCGTCTTTAAGAACATCAATGTTACTAGAGACTGTAATGTCACAATTATTACAGTTAAAGATAACAGATGGCAACTGAGTACCATGTGTAATTTGGAATTTTTCTTTCCTCTATTATTGAGACACGATGAAATCAAAGTATGTTGATTAGACAATGGTATTGTAACAATATTAATATCCTGCTTTGGGGAAGTATTTAGGAGCATAGTATCTGTAATTTACTCTCTAATTGTTTAGAAAAAAGTAGAGGAGAAGGGAGAGGTTTATTGGAATGTAAGCACACTAAAGTCAATGAGATTGAAACCTATATCCAACTATTATTAAGCAAAACCAAAAATTCCAGCCAGATGTAGTGGCACACGTCTGTAATCTCAGTACTTAGGAGGCTGAGGCAAGACCATCACGAGTTTGAAGTTGCCTTCAGGTATATAGTGAGTTCGAGGCCAGCTTGGACTACAAAGAGCTACACTGTCTCAAAAGACAAACCAAAGCAAAACAAAACAAAACTCCCAAAAGTTCCCTTCACTCTCATTGACTTTATTTCCACTCCCCATTGCCTGAAAGAAGCACTATCCACAACTCGGGACAGAGCTTTCATCTCTTCACCTCAATCTATAATTCATAGGTGACCTTTAGTCTCTAATCAAGAGCAGAAAACAGCTCACATTCCACGGTGGTTCTTAGGGTATTCAAGCAGCTCCTTTAGACTCGCTGTTTGCCACCTGTCTGTTTAGATTGCAGCCTCCACGTGGCCGTGGCTGGGTTTTAGGAAAAGCTGCTGCCCTAGAGTTGCAGTGTTGGCAGGAAGGAAACATTCCGAGACTGTTTACCGAGGGTGGCAGGCTGCCCAGATAAATCAAGTCTGCCTTTCTGAAGTCGGTTCAAACCTGAAGGACCCTTAAGGGGCCAGGTTAGGCGACACAAGCTATGGTTTAAGAAAAACACAGAGGAAATGCTTAGAAGCAGAGTGCCAAGTGCACAAGACCCCAGATTGCACGCAGGTTGCACGGAAACCGTCCCAGACTCGTTTCCCTCTTCTCACACAGCGGGTCGAGTCACGAGGGCTCCTGGCGCGGGCTCTGTTGGGCGGAAGAAACGTGCAAAGCAAGACCTGCGCGAGGCCCGCTCCTCGAGCTCTGCCGCACCGGGCTGACCTCGCCCGCGGCCGCGCGACTATGGCCGCCTTGTCCCGCGGGCTTCTCCCGCCGGAGCCCAGCGCTGCGGCCGCGCAGTCCTGCTGCCGCCCTCGTGTGGCCGTTGCGAGGCGACCTCCCGGTCGTCCTGCGCCGCCTCCCGCGGCCGGTGACATCACCGCATTTCTGCTCGCGGCTCCTCCCGCTCGGCGCCTGCAACCGCAGTGACAGGAGCCCGGCCAGTGGCGGAGAGGAAGTGGGGCGCCGCGCCGAGCCCGACCCTGCGCAGGCCGGTCCCGGGCTGCTCGGTGACGGCGTCGCAGCCGCGGGGCGCAGCCGGGCAGAGCTGAGCGCCGGGCGGAGGCTTCAGTAGAGACGCGGGGAAAATGGCTGATGACTTTGGCTTCTTCTCCTCGTCCGAGAGCGGGGCTGCCGAGGCGGCCGAAGAAGACCCGGCGGCTGCTTTCCTGGCCCAACAAGAGAGCGAGATCGCAGGGATAGAGAATGACGAGGGCTTTGGGGCACCTGCCCGCAGCCAGGTGGCCTCCGCACAGCCGGGAGCCACCAGTGGGGGTGAGTCAACGCAGTGGCCGGGACCTGGGCGGCCAGACTGTCACCTAGGGATGGTGACCCAGGCAGGGTCCTCGGCCTGTGCATCCTGAAGGAGAGCGAAGACAGCAGGCCAGGGGCCGTGTGTCCCTGAGGGAGGCCCTGGGTGAGACCTAGGAAGCCTGAGACCCCTTTCTAGGTCCCTGAACAGAGGCCTGTCCTGGGGCTGTGGGATATGCTGGCTCTGGAGCAGGAATTTGGTCCTGCTATTTCGTTCCCTGGCCAGCTCCACCACTGTTGGCTCTGGAACCCCACCCCACCCAACTATGAGTCTCCCTTGGGCCTTCTGGTAGCTTGATTTTCCCAGGCTCGCAGTTGAGTAGTGCCTGGCAGGCACAGACCTCTGAGGCCCTCAGGTCTTAGCTTTTACATCTATCTGTGGGAAAGCAGAGAATACTTGGTGCTCTGAGAACTCACACATCCTCCCTGGGGACCGCTTGCCATTCTGTAGCCACTAGGATAGACAGGTTAATTACATTTACTCATTTCATATGAATTACAGAGCCCATTTCAGAGCTGGCAAAACTGAGGGTCCAAAAAGTGCACTATTGAAACAGCTAGTAAATGGCAAAGATTAAACCTGTTTCTGTCAGGCTCTAAGCCCTTTCCACTTGACCACTCTGTCGTCCATGTGCCCGGCTCTGAATTAGATCCCAGAATCAGGACAGGAGGCACAAAGGGACATCTATCAGAAATGTTCTTATTCTTCAGGGGTTTGAATTGTTTAACTAGAGGTTTTCCAAAGGCAGTCCAGACCTATTGTGGTTGGCTGCAGACCTTGGAGTTCAGGGCCTGGTTCTTGCAATATCATTTTTATCAGTGATGGTTCTGTTCTGGCTCTAGCTCAAAAAAATCATTTCTTAAAATATTTAGTTAAAAAAAGTAGATATCACATTTTTGTGTGCATCCCAAACACACCTTCCTGTTATTGTCATTTTGGAGGTGTCTCTGTGCCCTCTGAAATAAGGATGTGTGTGTGTGTGTGCGTGCACGCGCGCACCTACAATGTTTATGAGGTTCTTTTGTAGTAGTCACATTTGTATTGATTCAACATTTGTTGAGCACCTACTGAATGCTAGGTCCACTGGGCATACAGACATAAGTAAGATAGTTCTTAGAATGAGTTGAAACAACCTCGAATCCCCTTCATATAAGAAATGTAACAATGTTTTTGTAATACATAAGATACCGGAGGCCCAGAAATTATGAATGTCTTGCCTGGAGTCACACAGCTGTGAATAACAGACCTAGGATTTAGTTCAAGAAGCCTCTCTGGGCTCTCTAGTCTTTCAAATGCTGTGCTGTTCACTGGGAGAGGTGATTAGGTGTGGGAGTGAGAAGGCAAGAATCTTTTGCTACCTGACCAAACTAGTAACAGGAAGTTTTCTGAAGCAGGAGTGCCCAGCCCCTCAGAAAACACTCATGACCCAGGAAATCCCTAGGAAATGCTTACCCAAGTTCATGCACCCATAGTCATTTGCCCATACTTCCCACTTAAGACCACCCATTCCCTAATCCAGCTGGCTAATTGTAGGAGACCGTATATCATCAGAATCCCATGAAAGGGAAGCTCAGGTAGAAACCAAGGCTAGGGAAAACTGAAGAGGTAGAACATTGAGAAAGTTGTAGCTTCTCTCAGCACAGTGGGGCTCTGGGAACTTGTCACCTAGGTGTGAGGATCCCTCTCTGGCCAGATGGGACACCAGTTGGCCCCATACCCAAGATGACAGGGAGAGAAAGGTCAACATGCTCTTTTCTTTTAGGGAGCTGCCAGTGACATGGTCTTCTGAGGGTCTCCCAGACTAATTTCTGCTGAGTTCACAAATGTGCAGTTGCCCTCCTAAGGGACTGTCTGGGGAGCTGGGAGTTATGGTGGGTTGTGACTCAGTGGGTGGCCAGACATGGATAGAATTGATCCAATCCTTCTAAGCCTACTTATGCTGAGCACAAAATTTCCGGCTGACCTGTGATGATTGGATGAGTCTGAGGAAAAGCACCTTGACCTTCTGGGATCTGGGTAGGAGCTGGCTCCAGCATCAGCCACAGCTCAACACCTCTGAGTCACTGTCTCTTAGATGATAGGATCCTTTGACTAGTGGTCTCTGTGCTGAGTGCCTTGATGTTAGGTTTCCAGTGTTCCTAGAGAATGAGGTGTCACATGCAGGCCTGAGCCCGAGTCACACTGAGCCTCTCCTCTCGACTGGGTCTGGGGCAAACCTGAGCCACGGATACTTGTTTCCATTCATCAGCCTTGGGTAGAGCCCAAGAGGTTTACATTTTCACACCCAGTTTTCTAGATGCCAGGCTTGGCTGCGACTTGTTTGGCAGTTTTGGGCAAACCCATTTTCCCTGCTGGGCCTCAGTAAGCTTAGAGGAATGTTCTGGTCCCTCTCCGCCCTTATTTCAAAATGGGTCAGGAACCCAGGAATGCCACGCACCCAGGATTTATCCATGGGACTTGTATTTGCCTTGTTCCTGTTCTGCAGGCTCAGGTTTCCACCCTGTGATTATAAATGTACAGTAATCAGAGGGCTTAGTGGGAGCCCATACTGGTCATTCTGTGTAGGTCAGTGTGGATTCTGAGGCTAAAAGCATCTCCAGAGGGAACTGAGACTGGAGCAGAGACTTTCTGGAGGCCCAAGTGGGCCCTGGGCAGCTCCCTGCAATAAGGAGTCTGAAGCTGTGGCTGGTTATTTGAGGGACTGGAGCAGCTTCTCCAAAAGGACCTGTCAACTGGGACAGCTCTGGGAGAGAAAATGCCCTAGGAGAACAAGACCCTTTGTGGAAGATCCTGCCACTGAAACTCTATTGGCCTCCTGGGTTGGTTCCACCCTTTTTTAGGGACCTTTGGTGGAGACTGTATCTGAATGGGTGGTAGCAGCTGACTTAATAGGCCCAAGCCAATCACTGCTTGACTTTGCAGATAAAATTAAGTATGATTTGCATGAACTGAGTTACTGATATGAGATTAAATATCTTTCCCTTTGGTCCTGTTGGTCCTCAGGCCAAAAGCATTTTGCTGCTGCTCACAGCTATGGGTGGCTGGTATAGGTATAAATGTACATTTGTAATAACCACGTGTGGCCTCCTGTTTTCTTTGCTAGAAGGCCACTGCGGTTTCTGAGAGGCCTTGCAAATAATGGTAGGTCCCAAAGAGCAATCCAACTCCCATGTAGCTAACATTGCTCCCCCATTCTGTGCAGGAGCCCTTAAAAGCTGAGTAGGATACAGAGCCTGGTAAAGGAGTGTCTGCCCTGAGGATCATATTGCTGTCTGATATTCTGGTATCCCCTGGAAGTGAGGCCTTCCATCAGTGCCAAGGGGCATCGAGGAAGCTGGTCTTCCTGGAGAAGATGGTTTGTGAATTGAAAACTATTCTTTACAGAGGGAAGCAGAATACACAGTTGGTGGGTAGGGCAGGTAGGAGGGAAGCCAAGACAAATGGGCAGAGCCAGATTGTAAAGCTCCTCATGAGCTGCTCCAGGGTGAGATATACTCATTAGGCAAGTATTTATTGAGTTGGCACTGGTTCTGAGTCCTACTGCGCTCAGAAAAAAGATCTTGCCTGCGTGAAAAGTCCGTTCAGGTGGGGAAGACAGATACTAATACATACACAGATGAATGTATTAGGTCAAGGTAAATTTGGTAGAGCCAACGCTGCTGGTGAGCAGATTCCTGAGGAGTGAGTAAAGCAAGTAATTAGGGACACCCTCTAAGGAAGACCAAGGAGGAGCAGAAGCTGAAGGAAGTAAGAGAACAGTCCCTATCGATGTGCATAGGAGAACCTTCCGGACACAGCACAGCACCTGCAAAGTTTCCAAGGCAGAGCTAGGCATGTGGTGCACACCTGTGAGCTCAGACTTTGCAAGGATGAGACAGAAAGACTACAAATTCGAGCCCAGCCTGGGCAATTTAGTGATTTAGAAAGCTAGGAATGTAGCTCAGTGAGAAGGCCCTGGGTTCAGTCCCTATTACTGCAGTGCAGGAAGGGAAGAAGGAAGGAAGGTTGATTAAGAAGGAGTTGGGGGTGATGGGGCACATCTGTAATTCTGGCTACTTGGGAGCCTAAAGTTGGAGAATTATGAGTACATATCAGCGGTCAGCTGGGGCAATTTAATGAGAACTTGTTGCAAAACAAAACAAAATCAAACAAAACAAATTAGAGATCTGAGAGTGTAGTTCAGTGGTAGAGTGTGTGCTTAGCATATATAAGGTCCTGAGTTCAATTCTCAGTATAGGAAAAAAAAAGAATATATCCATTTGTTTATTCAACAACTGCCCTAATTCCTGAACTCTTAGAAAGGCACAGATACATTGTATGTGGCTCTAGGGAAAACAGTTGTGAGGAGAAAGAAAGAGGAAAGAGACAAGTTTTGCCTTTCCAGGTGTCTGACAGGGCAGACAGACTGAAGCAGGAGTGCAGTCGAGAGCTGGTGAGGGCCCAGGCTGGAGTTGGGCATGAGGGAGAAAGTGGAGGGCATCTATGTGGCTCGCTGTTTCAGCAGAAAGAGCAGGAATTTGTGACTAATCAGGTATCAGGCAAAAGGACCTTGAACACTTGCTGAAGGCAGAGTAAAACCCTGGGAGGGGCACAGAAGAAAGATAGGCCAGGTGCTGCCCAGTGGGAACTGTGGTTCCTGCTCTCCTGGGTAGAGCAGTTGCTCAGTGCTCCACCAGGACAGGCAGAGATGTGCAGATCCCTCTCTTTCTTATCTGGTAGCCCCTGCTCTGACCTGCAGCTCCTCTGCCTGCTCCCCAGTTCTGGGCTCCCGGCAGTCAAGCCGTTCCAGCAACACCAGTGGGTTAATTAACTTAGGCAAATGTGTCACCTCTCTTGAGAACCTATAAGATGCTAAACTTCATCATAGAGCTATGGAAATCAAGTGTGGTAATGGCTGTACAGGACTGAGCGCCAGCTATTTTGTATCTGTCATGTCTGTGTGACCAGGGGGTCAGTGTGTACACCCACACATTAGAGGTTGGCTCTGGCCCTGAAACAGGACCATTCTGTGCTTGCTGTAAGCTGAACAATATGTGATGCTGCCTCCTTGTTCTTTTTCTAGCGGGTTCTGAGGACATGGGCACCACGGTGAATGGAGATGTATTTCAGGTAAGTAATTCTGTCCCAGCAATGGGATGCTGACAGCCTAGGGCTCCATCCTGGGTAGACTTAGTTCCATATTCTGTTTGTTATATGTGATGCTTTAAGATGAGAGTTAGAGGAGGTTTTTGACATGTTTTCTAGTCAAATAGGAGGAGGGGGATGAAAAACATGGCCATCTAGAGACAGGGACTGATGAGCAGCCTCAGGTTGTCTGTGGTGATAACCTCTAGCTCCAGAAGGGAGAAATAAAGTAGCCCACAGTGGTCCACAAGGAGTAGAGGAGGGATAGGACCCTGCCTGAGCACATGTCCTAGCTGGGAGGGTGAACTGAGTGGCCAGCTCAATATGTGAGTACTTCCGGGGTTAGAGGGGATGCAGAGCTTACACTGCTTGGAATTTTCCCCTAAGCAAATAATTAGAAAAGAACACTCAGCTTCTGTTCAATGTTATTTACAATAGCAGACAAACTAGAAACCGCCTAAATGTCCAGCATCAAGGCCTGGATAAATAGATTGGCAACCATGGCATTGTTACAGAGAAGAATACCAAGCCTCCTGGGTGGACGTACAAAGATGCCCACAGTATGATGAGTGCAAAAGAACAGAATGCAGAATAATATGTAAAGTACAGTCCTGCTTTTTAATTTTAAAAATGTTTTCAGAGAGTGAGGCTTGATGGGGCATGCCTATAATCTTAATGCTCTGGAAAGCTGAGGCAGGAGGATTGAAAATTTGAGCCCAGTCTTGGGGGGTTAAAAATTTAGAAGACATGCTGCCTAAAAAATAAAAAAATAAAAAAAAATAAAAAAAATAAACAGGACTAGGGAAAAAGCTCAGTGAAAAGGCCCTGGGTTTAATCCCCAATATAAAAAAAATTAAAAAATTTACACAAAACATCTGAAAGGGTGTGCCCCAGTTTAACAGCCATTAACCCTACGGGTGGAGGGTAGGGTGGGGATAAGAAAAGTCCTTTCATTTTTCCTGGATCTTTTTTTTTTTTGCTTTTTGGAGACAGGGTCTTGCTTTTGTAGTTCAGGCTGGCCCTGAGCTCACTATGGTGCCCAGGCAAGCCGCCGCGAACTCAGCAATCCTCC
>PVIC010055642.1:0-11174 GCA_004025085.1 Thryonomys swinderianus
GGAGGGAGGGAGGGAGGGAGGGAGGGACAACTTGGGTCTCGCATCTAGAATTTGTGGACTAAAATGACAAACTGGCACCCACTGATGATAGGAAACCTTGTTAGATTGTGAACGAACTTTAATGTAATTAATACATTTTGGAAATATAATTTAATCCTCTCCTTGTTCAAAGTAATTTCTCTTTTGTTCTTTGATAATTGCCTTGTAACCGTGATGCTTTTCCTGTCTGTTTAGAATAAGAATGTGTCTTGTATTTGTTATCTCATTATCTATATTTTAAGTAGGTAATATATCTTTGAGTGTTGATTCCTATCAAGTAATAAAGATCAGTTTTAATGATTACAAATCGATTGCAATAAATTAAATTCATAGCTTACCAAATGTTTGCATTCAGTTATGAGCCGAATAGCGAGCCCATTTGGAATTATTTATTTGGGATGCTCCTGATTCACTAAAGAACTCAAGCCCTATATCACAAGTGCCTCCTAAGAATAAGTCAAACATATTTTTCTATTTTTTATTAGTTATATTTTAACTGAATCTTCTTCGTAGAAGAATTATAAGAACTTTTCCAGTTATTTGAGAATGGTGAGGTGCCTTTTGAGACTTCAACATTGATGGTGGTGTTCAGTTTGGAGAAGAGACCTGAGGTCCTAGAACAGAGACTTTCTAGGGACGAAACCCTTTACAATACCCTTTGGGAACTGGACACCAGGTTCCTTAGGTTTTCTGTGTCCCTTGGGGAAAATATCCAGGGGCCTAAACACCTTTGAGTTTCTAACATATGGACCACAGATTTTCATGACCTTACAATAGACCATTTCCAGTTTATAAAAACTTGCTCCCTGACCCCACAGGTCAGTATATTGGGTGGTCTTTCTTTTTACTTGAGTTCGCCTATCCTTTTGAAATGAAATACTGATCTGTATCTGAAGTTTTTAACTGTTGATATTTTGTTGTACTTCACCAAAATCCCTAGGCTATTTTTAATAAGCTTTCCCCTGCTTTGCGGGAAAAAAACATTTTTTACATAAATGAATCATTAGGAAAGCAAGGAATATACATCATAGTATGGCAAACATCCTCTGAGCCCTCTCCACTCCCACGTACTTTTCTTTCTTAGATGCATTTCTTATGAGGAGTTAAACCCAAGTCACATGTAAACATTTATGTCAATTATAATAAATGTCTGTAGAAAAGATTTTGGTGATGTATATCTATAGATCAGTATCTTTAGCTATCATTGCATATGAGAATCAGTTTTACTTCTGGAAGGCTGAGCACAGGAGAGAAAAAGAACATTCAGCTGTTCCATTTCTCTTTCCTATGTTGTCCTCCCAATATTTAATCATCTTCAAATGTTGATGCATCATATTTTTCTCTCCGGTTATTCGTTCTGAAACAGGATTCTGTGCATGTCACCACCCACTGCTGCCAAGAGTTTATGAAGAAGTCACACCGTCACTGACCTGTAGAAATCTATTCTAATTATATTCAAATGGCAGGCAAATCATTTTATTTTCTGCCATCACATGCACTCCAGGATGAATAATTTGTGGTCCTGCCATTCCCTTAAAGTTTCACATAGAGAATTTTCTAAGTAGAAAGACTTTATCTCATTCATCCTTCTCTGCTTTGCCGTACTATTCATAACATGAATTCCACCATTCTTCTCTGAACCTGCCCACTGTAATTCTCCACCATTCGGAGACAGAAACCTCGTCATTTCAGTGACATCTGAGGAACTTCTCTCGCCACTATTTACATAGACACCTACAACCTCTTGTGTGTGCAGTGAGTTACACTGAGGTATACGTATGTGTCTCCCAGCACCACAAAATTAAACCAATGATCGCATAATTTGTGATCCCTTATATGAAATTAAAAAGCAAAATTGGATCACAATGTGTCAGTAAATTATCATCTATATTTTCCCTTTTAATACTTAAAATATATGTGGGCACCTTTGTTGCTTTTCATTCTTTTTTTTTTTTTCTTTTTTTGAGACAGGGTCTCTCTTTGTAGTTCAGGCTGGCCCTGAGCTCACTATGTAGCCCAGGCAAGCCTGGAACTCAGCAATCCTCCTGTCTCTGCCTCCCGAGTGCTGGGATTACAGGCGTGAGCCACCACGCCCTGCTCTTTTTTTTGTTCTTTTATTACCCTTTGTTGCTTTTCACCTGGATGTGTTTCCTTTGCCCTTGAAAGGCTGCAGTACAATAAGTTGTAAAACAGGAAAATATTAGGAGGTGTTGGGAGTTGTTTAGGTAATAATGCTTAGTTATTGCTCAAATGGCAGTGTGGTGTTAGTGAAGTTCTTCTAAGTAGAATTCAGTGAACGCATTCTACTCTTTCAAGTCTTATTCATTGGCAACATGTTTTAAATTCACCTTTCTAATAGTCAGAGTGTTCCATCCATATTTTTATTCCCCAAATTGTATTTATCAAAGGGAATGAAGAAAAGTTCAAGCTCCTATAAACCGGAGGTGACATGACAATCCGATGCTGAGGTGGGCCCTGGAGTTTCAATTTTCAGACGGCGCCTCTGTGATGACGAATGCCGGGCACACAGAATCCACGCCTGTTGTGCTCCTCCTTGCTTGGAGAAATACGTGGTGGACACGTTGTATTAAATTAATTCATTCTACTGTTGTGATCCATACCCTGATCTTTTTTTTTTTTTTTTTTTTTTGAGACAGGGTCTCGCTTTGTAGTTCAGGCTGGCCCTGAGCTCACTATGTAGCCCAGGCAAGCCTCGAACTCAGCAATCCTCCTGTCTCTGCCTCCCGAGTGCTGGGATTACAGGCGTGAGCCACCACGCCCGGCTTATACCCTGATCTTTTAATTTAACTTTATCTTGCTACTTCGATTCAGTTGTTTTCCTAATTGTGTACAAGAAGAGAAATTGGAAATTACTACCTAGTAGAATTTTTTGTTGCAGGTTCCACTGACGCACATGACTTTAGAACTCTTGCTTTATGGCAGTACTGGTAGCATTTAGGAAACAAACTCTATCCACACAATTATTTACTATTCATTAGTGAATTAAACTCAAGGAAGGCAGGCTCTAATCTTGTTGCAATAAGTGAGACAGTAGTCGAGCAACTTAGTGACACTGTAACAGTTTGTATCAAAGATGTTAGAGTCTGTTTTACAATCTGTACATCTCATCTGGGGAGGGCGGATCTCTGGAGCGCAGAGGCCATGGCGAAGTGCCTGTATCTCTGCCGCGGGGTCAGGCAGCACCGTAAAGGCCTAAGTGATGATTCTGTAATAAATGGAAAATGTGTGATGCCTCTAATTGTGCACGCGTGTGTGCATGTACACACATGCACTTGGTGTGCAAATTGTGCCAGATAATCAAAATAGCAATTTCCATATAGAAAATACATGTGGCTTTTTAAAAGAGTCTGGCAACTCTCATAATACACTAAGCCAGTTAAAACAATGATAGTAGTTGTGCACAGTCATTCAGAAATGACATAGATATGTGAAGTGTGTTTGAAACATAGTAATTAGCCAACATTTTTAAAAATTGGTATAGCAATTTGCCATTAATCCCCCTTGGTGTGTTCTTCTTTGCTTCAGACATGTTTATCCCATCCATCTTGCTACTCTGTGCGGCAGAACTGGGTGCATTTCCTCGTGAGTGTGTTCGGGTGCCCTGGCGTGGCAGTCGGCCTCTGCACCACTTCAAAACACTTTGACTTTAGGAAAGAGCCCAGAGGTGTGCACGGTCCCGGGCTGGTAGGGCGGACGAGCACACACAAGCCTCCCTCTCTGTTGGAGGGCACTCCGCAGCAGCCTTCACTTTTGTCACTTCTTGCAAAAACACACACAAAAGAGGACTCCAGAAAGGCTCCAGAAAGACAAGAACGGTGGGGTAATTGCGCTCTGACAACAGGAGGAATATTTTGAGCAAGATTAATTGCAACGTGTCTCCTGGCACAATAAGATTTTTGAATTGAAGCGTTCACCGTATATTTTGATCACCTCTTGTGGCATTGGTTATAATATCTATTCTTTTTTTTTTTTTTTTTTTTTTTTGGAAACAGGGTCTCGCTTTGTAGTTCAGGCTGTCTCTGAGCTCACTATGTAGTTCAGGCAAGCCTCGAACTCAGCAATCCTCCTGTCTCTGCCTCCCAAGTGCTGGGATTACAGGCGTGAGCCACCACGCCCGGTTTATAATATCTAAATTTATACACACTGGCTTTATCATTAAAACTACTAGGGCATTGATGATATAGAAAAGGTTAAAATCATACTGTTTTCCCCTTGTCTATCCCAGTTCTTTTTTTAACTTTTGTTTTCTCCCTTTTACATTCTTTATCTTTTTCTCTGTAAAGGACAGTACTTTTTAAAGAAAACCCCTGACAGGTTGGTTTTGGCATGGAGATTTGTTGTTTTGCTGTGGAGTTTTGCATTCTGGGAGTTGCCGCTTATTATATCGAACAAAAACCAAGGTTTGTGTGGAACTCTGTGGATATCAGAAATAAAAATAAAACTATTGTATTTTCTTTTCTAAAATTATAAGTGACACAACCCAAAATTCACGAAAAGGTTACGAGAGACCAGACATGACAACTTGTTAAGGCAGATGGACTACTTTGGTTGAGAGGACTGTGTGCAAATTTGGTGACAGGAGTTTTAAAAAATCGGAGACTATTTTTCTTGATTTTAAAATCTGGTATTCTGTCTATATTCGGATAAAAAAGTATATAAAGTGAGTTACAAAAGCGTCTGAACCATTTAACTACCTGCCTATCGCAATGCCTGATTTATCATATGAATCCTGTCAGTTTTTAGGGTCCCTCTCCTGTCAGGCATCTGGCAGGCTGAGATTCCTATTTGTGTTCACATATGTGGTGAGAGAGACGACTCAGGCTGCACGCGCTTTAATTCTCACTTCCAGTGGTAAAACATTCTGTCATATCTGTAAAGTATTGGACTTCTTGCTCTGATGTATGGTAAGTGATTTTCTATCTCTCTACTTCCGTATCTTCATTCTCTTCTCTACCACCTACCTTCCCAATTGTGAACAATGATAGTCTACTAATATGATCATTAATTTTTATTTTCGGCACCTTCAATATATTCCGTTAAGCGGATCAACAGGTAAAGGCACTATACATGGGCTCCTTGAAGCGTTCTTAATTCAAATACACATGCATTAATTCTTTTCCTCAGTAGATCAGTGATTAAATGCAGTTTATTTAGAACCAGGCATTCTTATCTTTACTAAGGTGTGGTTTGTTTAAACTATTTTAAGCTTTTGCTCAGTTTGTTAATTTGTCTTGTGAAATTAAGACTTTGTTTTAAACATTTCTGATTTTCATATGCCTCATACAACATCATTTAGTTCTATGGCATCTTTTCTCTCATATATATTATATAATATATATATATATACATATCTATACAATTCACATATGTATTATATACATATATATGGAGAAAATACTACTTCAGATGGAACATATAGAAAATAAATTATTATTATTGACCAAAGAAAGTTGGTCATTTGATTTAATAAAAAGAGTCACAAAAATCTTTTATAAGAAGTATTTTGATTTTTATAAATGGACTAATATGGATCCATCACAAACATCGCTGCTTCTGGTTTTCTGTCAAGTTGCTTTGGCTTTTGTTTTCCACCCCTTCCTTTCAGCAGACACTTTCCTTCTTCCTCCTCAGGAACATGAGCATTTGCATTGTAACTAAGGGTGAGAACTTGATTGACATCCTCCACCCACACCTTGCTAGCATCATCAGGTATCCGCATCCTTTGGGACAATGCTCGTTACCCATACACTGTATTGAGAAAGTCTTACACAGGAGTCCTGTACTCTTTTATTTTATTTTTTATTAAGTGTTAAAATGTCCTGTGGCTGGGGAGTGGGAGTGAGTGAGCCATGATAGAGGACGAGGCTGTAGTGCTAAAAAATAAAAATAATAGCTATTAGTGTTGGTTGAGTGGCCCTGGGAAAAGAGCACTACAAAGCTATTTGTCGCCCTCTGACTTGTCAACAGCCCTGGCTTTTTAAAAGCTTTGGGTATCACTGAAATTCTAAGAACCTTTGGAATGTTAGAAAGACAACTGAAAAACAAGCACAAAAACAGATCAGTGGAGTCTCTCTGTATGTGTCCATGAGCTTTGAAGACATAGTCTAACGGGAAGGACCCCTCTCTCTTTATGATTCATAGCCAAGAAGACTAATAGGGGGTCATTCCTAAAAGTCAGTAAAGGTAGAATTATTGTCCTTGGTCAAAGCTTTTGATTTTAGGATAATTTAAATGACAGATGAGGTGACACGTACATTTTGAAATAGTTTTCTTGAGTTGTTCTATCCTAAATGGAAGGCACAGTGCTAGTTGACATTTTTAGGCATTACCTTGTGCCCTGCACTGTTTTAAGTGCTTTGCATAAATTAATTATCTCAGTAAACATGAAATAAGTACAGTTATTATCCTCTTTTCAGGTGACTAAATTGAAACGTAGAGAGGTTAAATTACTTGCCAACCATCACAAAAAAAGTAAGTGATGGATTCAGGTTTTATATTAAATTATCATTTTTTTATGTTTCGTCGTAAAACACAAAGGAGATTTTGTACCTGAGGAGTAACTCCTTCCAATTATTTGTTTAAGTGCTGCCCTCAAATAGCTTGTGGTATTTTTTCTGGGATCTAATATTTGAAACAAAAACCAAACAGAGTTCTAGTCTATTTAAGAAAACACAGTTACATTCTGAGTGATGGAGTGGATAAAGTCATAATTTATCCCTATAAATCATCTTTTAATGCAGATTTCTATGAAAGAAGAGCTGTCTTTTAAAGAGTGCGCAGAAAGTGTACTTTAGTAATTA
Source organism: Thryonomys swinderianus (assembly GCA_004025085.1). Taxonomy (NCBI): domain Eukaryota; kingdom Metazoa; phylum Chordata; class Mammalia; order Rodentia; family Thryonomyidae; genus Thryonomys; species Thryonomys swinderianus. The sequence goes on from PVIC010055642.1 coordinate 6,861, forward strand.
TGCCATATTAATCATGTACAAAAAATATTCTAAAACGTGATCCAGTGGTGGGTATTATGGAACAGGTGTTTTAATTATATCATCTGGCACAATGAGAATTTAAGCTTGTGACTAATACTGTAGGCATAGCTCATTCCAAATACTGCACCTTCAACATTTCAAAACCTGAATCAGCCAAAGACATTTTTTTTTCAGTTAACAATCTATTACTAACTTTCAAGTGGAAACAAAAAGTATTTTGGCAATACTAAAAGTATTTTTAAAGCTTAATTCACTTCAGTGTAATTACATATAAATGTAAGGCTTACTGAATTGCTAATGGTTTGGAATCTCAGATATGTTTCTATTGTGTTTAGAATCTCAGATGTGTTTCTAATGTGTGTTGTGATATGTGTAATTTTTTTTTAACATTTCCTAGAAAAATTTGACCTTTCCAGCGGGAGAGTAGCTGCTGGGCATGGGTAAGGGGACTGTTACAGAGCCTCTAGGTCTTTAGCATACAAATCATTTTCTAGATATGTAAAAGTCCTTATTATTTCCCCTGTATTCCCAGAGCTCAGAGATACTGCGGGAGGAAGATCACAACTGGGGCCCAATTTGGGCAGTTTAGTGACTTAATAAGACCCTGTCTCAAAATTTATAAGGCTGCAGATGTACCTCCATGTGAAGCCTCTAGATTAACTCTCTTGTACTACAAGAAAAAAGTTCACACATGTTGTCTGTACCAGTAACTGTTGTGAGCAAGAATTGAATTCCTACGGATGTGATTTCCAGACTTATCCCAGTTATCCCTTCAAAAATAAATATATTATCCTCGCTTCTGTAATTAAATGACATTTATTAAATGTTGAATTGTAATTATCTGTCTAAAGAAAACTATATTTGGGATAATGCACTAACGTTTTATTCTTTAGTTTCAAGGGGTATCAAATGAAAATTTGCAAGAATAGCATGTTGAGTTGATAGTACCTAATTTTAACAGGATTACTGTCATACAGTTATAGAGTAGAACTAGGTGAGGTGAAGAAAATGGAGCTGAATTTCTATTTTTCAACTATTTGGCTCTTTAATGACTGAATCAAAAGGGAACAAAACAAACAGAACACTTGTAGCACAGGTACACGGTACAGTATTAGATAGAACACTGAACTGATAATTATGCTTCAAGTCCTGCCTGTGTCCTTAATTAGATTTCTGATTTGGGTAACATTTAAACTAATGTATCATTTGCAGTCTGTAAAATAAAGAATGTTACCAAGGTCAGTTAATACTCAAATTGAGCAAAAGAGTTCTTTGCAAACACTGATTTCCTTGGTAAAATATTTGAAGAATATTGGATAATCCATAACTCCCTTAAAGACTGGCCGTTTGTGAACAGCTGAAAAAGATCTAATTCCTACCAAAATGAAACTCAAAATTTGTTTATTGTAAATTAGATTTACATGACAATGGAATCCTACTTAATTTTGCTTCAGGGGACAAACCATTTATGTTCCATCGATGTTCAATAAATGTTTTGGTAAATTACTTCGATGAAATGCTTATTTAAATACCATCTAAGGATCTTTTTCAACTTTAAAAATAAGATTCTGTGACACTAGTATCTACATATGCTTTTATTTCCTGACTTTAGAAAAGTATCAGTGTATTTGGAAATTCAATTGTATTATTGTTCCTTCCAAAAAAAAAAAAAAAACACCTCTCATTTGTAACTATGTACACTACCCCGTGTCTAGAATACTAGAGCTTAGTTTTGGCTACAAAGTTAAAGTCTAAACAGTGGTAGGTTTGGTATGACCTAACTCTTGGCACTTTGTTTAGAAAGTCAAATATTATACGTACATATTTTTTGCTTGTTCAATTTTTTTCAGTGAGCTCTGCCACAGCAGCTCAAGGGAGATTAAGAGAGAGAGGGGGAAAAAAATCCTACATAGACACAAAGCAAAAACCTGAGCTCGTGTGTAAAGCTACTGCACTGGAGCAAATGTGGTTTAATTCTTGGCACCGGCAGCTTGTTGGAGAATTACAATATGTTGGCATGAGTCTCTGGGTCTCATTGTTCCACATAAGAGTCAATCTTAAGAGTATTTGGCCCTGAAGTGAAAACAGAGTGCGAGTTATAGGGAACGAGCAGGCCCTGGAGAGGCAGGATGCTGTTGTAACAGTGGCTTGGCCCGGCCTGGGCAGCGAGGGGGCGGCAGTGGTGGGGATTGCCCTAGCACCGAGCGAAGAAGCGTATGTGAGCCGAGGATGGAAGGACAGGAAGGAGGACAAGCAACTGTATCGGAGGAGTCCACTGTCCAAAAGAAACAGGCAACCAGTTAGATCCCTCTTCATGTGGATGCGGGGCCTAAGGAAGAATGTCTTTCCTTTCTGGCTGACTTCTTTGTTCCCATCTATCCGATTTTTTCTCTTAAACGATCCGATTCAAGTTTCCCCCGGAGATACAGATCCTTTGGGTTCAGAGGACTTGGTTTTGTATTCTAGCTGCTCTAGTTTCTAGATAAATGATGCTGTAGAAAACACGTTTCTAAACCATCGTTTCCCTATCTACAAAATGCGTAAAGCTGTCTACATGGCTGACAACTGTGGTGCCGAGCAGCATCCAGGAAACGGAAATACTTCGCCAAGGCAGGTATTAAGTGACTTGGACACTGATTTTGGCCCCGGAAATTCTCATGTTGAGGGTGATCGTGCTATCCCATCGCTCGGACGGTAGTGTCTTAGGAGAGAGAATGCTCGGGACAGTCTGTGGACGGGCTTCTCGTAAGCGCACAGTACGATCCCGGTGTACACGCTTGTCATCCGGCACTCTGGGAGGCTGAGGAAGGCGGAATGCGAGCTCACCTCCGGCCTGGTGAGCTCACCCGCTTCAAGAAACCCCGTCTCGGAGTAAAAAGGGATGAGGATGTGTGTCAGTGCGAAAGCCCCGGGGTCGATCTGAGTACAAACAATACAAAACAAGACAGCATACCTTAACATGAAAATAAAAGACCCCAGAATTTGAACATTTGCCAGTTACTGTGCATGTAGCACGGTAACCTATCCACAGTATAAAATACATGTGTGTCTTTTTAAATATCCTTTTACAGAATTATTTTATACATAATTGTTATCTCACTCCATAAACCATGAAGCACCATTAACATTATTGTCCTAAGTTTCACACATGTTAGTGGATGGGTATATTTAAATATTGAGCCTTTACCATTGGGTCTTTTATGTTCCTTGAGCTTTTACTGTTTTCAGAGAAGTTCAATTACTGCTCATCCACTGTGATCATTACTATGAGATCATGCCTTACCATTTCTTTAGGGAACCACCAGTGTAAACAAACTGAAATGCTAGCAGTTGTTCAAATATGGGATGTGGATTCATAGACACTCTCTGTTTTATAGAATTTCAGATAGAGGTCGGGTAGGTGACATCATATACATACTCCCTCCACCTCCTCCCCATACCCTAGCCCACAAAGGTCAGTCTTAGTAACTACTCAGGGTGTTTGACTCACAACGCCATATTCCATCCCCACATAAGTAAAATGAAGCATTACCTTGTATCCCTCTGTACCTAGTCAGGTTTTCATTAAATTGCCCAGAGCTCTAGTATTGCCCAGAGCTCAAGTATTATCTACTTGGACTATATTTTTAGGATCATAACAACTATACAAAAACATTCCTTCCAAAGTCAGAATTGTTACTTACACGTACATATTACCCTAGAAAATTCAGAAGTTTATCCTTTTAGCGCCGGGCGTGGTGGCTCACGCCTGTAATCCCAGCACTCGGGAGGCAGAGACAGGAGGATTGCTGAGTTCAAAGCTTGCCTAGGCTATATAGTGAGCTCAGAGCCAGCCTGAACTACAAAGCGAGACCCTGTCTCAAAAAAAAAAAAAAAAGAAGTTTATCCTTTTAACTGTTTCCTTCATTTATCATTCATCTGATGGAGTTACTAACAATTGTTTTTCCTACTGTCCAGAATTATTTTGCAGATGAAAATGTGTGTGTGTGTGTGTGTGTGTGTGTGTGTAGGAAGAGCAGACTTTGATATCCAATAGGTTGAATTTATTTCCATATTGGACAGGCCATGATATTCCCCAATGATTGTTTTCTTAAAATATGAATGGAGGGCCGGAGGGTTAGCTCAGTGGTTCCGGCGCCTGCCTCGCAAGCGTAAGGACCTGAGTTCGATCCCCGGTTACCACATATAATGCTGGGCGTGGTGGCTCACGCCTGTAATCCCAGCACTCGGGAGGCAGAGACGGGAGGATTGCTGAGTTCGCGGCGGCTTGCCTGGGCACCATAGTGAGCTCAG
>PVIC010055643.1:0-11184 GCA_004025085.1 Thryonomys swinderianus
AGGCAGGCGCCGGAACCACCGAGCTCAATCTCCGGCCCTGCTGTTTTAGTTTTTGACTCAGGGTCTCACTGTGCAGTCTAGGTTGGTCTTGCCCGTGCAGAGCTCCTCCTGTCTCACTGGGTCTCCTGGGCGCGCCCCCTGCACTGGGCGGCACCGAGTAATTCTGGAACGAAACACTGACCCTGACCTGGAGAAGCTCAGTGCTGTTCTCAAAGGTGTCATGAGGAGGGTGTGACATCTAAATAAGTGGAGGACAACTGAAGTCTGTCACAAGTCAGCACACAGAGTGCTGTGCCCGGGCACACTGTGTGGGACCACCACTCGCAGCGCTGGCTTTTTGTGAATACTGAAGCACAGACCATGGACGTTTTCTTTAAGATGGTGCACATGACAAAGAACCACACAACCCCCAAACAGACGTGTTGTGGCTACGTCTCCGGCGTCTTCCTAGAGCGATGCGGGAGCGCAGAGGCTTTGCCGCCTCTCGCCAGACTGCCCACTCACCCACTCCTCCCAGCGAGCCGTCCTCTCTGCCGTCTCGGCCGCCTCCTTTTGCTCCCGTGCTGCCTGCTCAGCAGCCTCCGTGGCCAGGCGCGCCTCTGCAGCCCTCAGCTCCAGCTCCTCCTTCTCCTCCTCGGTTAGACCGTAATTCCGAGGCTCCCCAATCTCTCCGATGAGCCGTCTGATTACTAGTCTGTTCTGGGCATCTTCAAGTTTCTCTACATCTGTAAATACCAAGAGAAATGAAATCAGCACATACTCAGAAGGGCCAGGGACAGAGCTCAGTGGTGCTGCAGGAATAAGCTCCTGAATTTGACCCCCAGTGACGGAAAAACGAACACACAAAAAACATAACTCTGAGACCCCAGCCCTGTCAGCAATCGGGAAAGCGGTGTATCCGTGTAAGTTTGTGATTGTAGTGATGTCCCCTGCCACCCTCAGTGGCACGATTCAGAATTTCTTTTCTTGTGGACTCTAATAATCACTGTGGAGTAAGTAAAGGAAGGCGGACAGAGCGCCATAGTTTGGGTCGGGAATATCCCCAAAGGCCCATGTGTTAAGGCTTGGTCCCAAGGGGGAGCTCTGGAAGGTGGCGGAGCCTTTACGAGGAGGAGCCTGGCAGGTGGCCCTTTAGTTGGGGCACTGCGCCCTTGAAGTGGATGGTGACTCCCTCATCACCGGTCCACAGCAAAGGCCGAACACCCTAGACTGAGCCCTCCGACGTTTGGAGGAAATAAAACTTCTGTTGTTTACTCTCTTGAGTGCCAGGGATTGGATCTGCTTAGGGAAGCACTCCAAGACCTTCTTTGTTAGTTAGGCATCTCAGGTCTTTTGCTACGGTAACGGGAAGCTGGCTAGCATGCACCACCTCAAAAGTAACGAGCTCTCCATCCCTGAAAAGGGCTGGGACACTTCTTCCAGAGGTTTCCACACAAGGAAATCCTGCACATGTTGGGAGCTAGAGACAAAGACCTAAAGGTCCTAACTATCATTCTGAAAACCAATGACTGTGATAGGTTTTCAGTTCATAATAAATTAACCATTGGACTCAGCCTTCTTGGACATGAAAAAGTTACTTTCTTGCTTGGCATGGGGGCTCACGCCTGTCATCCCAGCACTCGGGAGGCAGAGACAGGAGGATTGCTGAGTTTGAGGCTTGCCTGGGCTACATAATGAGCTCAGGGCCAGCCTGGACTACAAACAGAGACCCTGCCTCAAAAAGAAAAAAGAAGGAAAAGAAAAGAAAAAGTCACTTTCTTACTGCTGAGATACACCTGCCACTTAAGGCAGGAGAGGTTTGTCTCAGTTCCTCAGTCTGCACTGGGGGGCTCCAGGGAGGACTTCATGGCACGAGGGTATGGCGGAGGGGGCAGTTCACTCCACAGGGGACAGGAAACAGAGTGAAGGGAGGGGGTGGGAGCTGGGGAGGGAGTTAAATCCTTCTGGGTCACATCTCCAGTAGCCGGGATCTTCCACCCAGGCTCCACCTCCCATCACCAGGCCAACCATAGCATCCCATAAGCCCATCATCTGAGTAGAGCGATGCTCAGTTATGAGTGGACTAAAACCCTTTTAAAAACAAAAAATGCACACGCACGCACATGCACACGTGCGCACACACACACAGAAAAGTCACACTAGCACCTCTCACTGACTGGCATTGGACAAGCACAGCTGGACGCTCCTTGATTCCCTGAGCAATTACAACTCATGTCACCAAGCGCTCCGGAGCACGTGTGAGAGGTCTGCTCCCAGGGACGGTGTCCCCAGCAGGGCTGCCTGGAGCGTGGAGCAGGGGCGCCGCTGACTGGGCGGGGCGGGGCCCGGCCTGAGCTTGCCCGAGTGCTGTCATTCTGGGAGTGCGGGGCTGGGACCCTGAGCGCGAGTCGAGCTGTGAGCCTGGCTCCCACCGCAACTGGGACACCACGGGCAGCCGGTGGTCTCAGCCCACCATGTAGGAGAGGGAGAGAGAGGTGGAGAGACAGAGACAGAAAGGGAGACAGAGAGACAGAGAGACAGAGAGAAGCTCTCCTGATACTTTTGTAAACAATTTTGGGGAGCTTTACTGAAAAGATGCCCAGGGACTATTTTCTGAAATCACCATTCTTTGCTAGTTCTGCAATTAGAGCAGACTAATTTCCATATCGGTAGGCATAGAATCCTTGGCTTTCACATATAAAATGTCTCCAGTGAGCAGAGACCCATCTAGATGAGGAGAAACTCAGCCACTGCAGAAGGCATAAAACAGAATTTACCGATTTAGAAGTTATTTTCCTATTTCTTTCTCCTCCACTTCCCCTCCCCTTTCTATTTCTTGTCTTTTGAGACAATGGTCTCACTATGTAATCCAGGCTGGTCTAGAACTCACTATGGAGCCCAGGTTGGCATCAAACTCCCGGCGATCCTCCTGCCTCAGCCTCCTCAAACGCTGGCATGACAGGTGTGTGTCATCACGCCTGGCTCTCTATTTCTTGGTATCGTACCACGTTCTGCCCAGTGCTGGCACTAACAAGCTCCTCAGCGTGCCAGGCACTTTCCATCTTCCCTCCCCTCACTGGTAAGGACCGTGCAAGTGACCCTTGTGGGTGAGAAAATCAAGGCAGAGCTGGGCCTGCAGCAGCGCTCCAGCCCCTGCTGACTCTGCCCCTCCCACTGAGTGCAAACCCCGCCTCATCCCTGCCCAGCAGGAGGGCCCCCACTGGGGGCCGACTGTTTCGCCCCAAGCTCAGGGAGGACATAAGTGTCAAGACCCAGAAGGCCCAGAGGGGAAGTCCGGCGATCCGGGCTGAGGGGAGTCCAAATGTCTTTGAAAGCCCACTTGTGGGTGCCACACCCTCTGTCCTGAGTGGCTGCTGTGTGCTGAGTTACACGTTTACAAAGGAGGAAATGGGTGAAAAGCTATCTGCTCTTCCGGGCGGCGACAGGATGATCTAAGCACATCAGTGTAGCCTGGAACATTGGCACATGCTTGGGAGGCTGAGGCAGGCAGATTGCAAGTTTGAGCCCAGCCTGGGCAGCTTAGGAACTCATTGAGACCCTGTCTCAAAATAAAAAATAAATAAAAATGCGCTGCACTACAATGCAATGCAATGCAATGCAATACAGGGCTGGGGATTCAGCTCGGTGCAAAGAACCCAGGCTCAAGCCGCCGTAAAGCAAAGGAGCGGGGGGCACCAGTGTGCACAGGTGCGATGGGCCGGGCCTCGGGAGGCCCGAGGAGCGCGCGGCCTCCTCCCGGGCACCTGTCCCTTCTTATCCCGTGGCTTCCCGCCCCCACTCCACCCCCGGAGCCCCCACCGCCGCCTTCGCGTCCTACCAAGGTGTAGGGGGTAGACTTCGATCTCATCGAAGTAGTTGAAGACTGTGTCGTCTTCCGCGTTGACGTCCCGGTAGGTGCGGAGCGCGCGGAGGAAGCGGTCCTGGGTGTAGTGGGTCCCGGCCACGACGCTCTCGGGGAGGTTGATCACGCGCTCCTTCAGAAACTCGTCCGAGGCATCCAGACCGCAGACGAATTCTGGGGACAAGAGCCGGGTCGGCGGAGTCAGGCGGGCACCAGCTGCTGTCACAGCGGCCCCCCCACGGGTGCGGGAGTCACAGCTGTGCCCTCGGCGCGAGTTCGAGGCCAGCCTGCGCTGCGTCGTCGGACCTGCCCGAGTAAGTAGTAAATCAGGACCCCACGGTCCAGCACTACTGCTGTTCGAAGCTGCTTTGCTACGGCGGCCGTTTGATCCTAGTGACCTTCACTGAGCCAGGAAGGGCCCTTCTCCCCCAGGTGCTGGCACGGTGCTGGAAGACGCCGGCCTCTTCGCGGAGATGGAGTTTAAGCGACCTCAGGATGGCAGACGTTGAGATGAAAACTTACTTTGTTAATCTAAGAATTTCAGAACATATGTAATCGTGTATTTGTTTCCACGGAGTGATTGACAGATGAAAAGATTCCAATTAATCAAATATTGCACATAGCATACTTGAGTTTCTAGTTTTAAAAGAAAAAAAAAATTTTTTGAGAGAAGGTCTTGCAGTGTATTCCAGGCTAGACTCCTGCCTCAGCCTCCGGGGTGCTGGGATCACCACACCCAGCTTCAGAGAAATTTAATGACCAATTATCAATTTTCCAGCGATGATTTGTATGTATGTAATACTAAGGACTGGATCCAGGGCCTTGTAGATACTGGGCTGGCTCTGTCCCAGTGAGCTATACCACCAGCCCTGTTCTTTTTATTTTCAACCCTTTGTTTTCATGATTCAGAGAGAATTCAGGATTTGGTGGTACCTCAAGATAACTGTTCAGAATGCCTGCTGCCTTATACCCTAATTGTAGGCAGCAGGTAGCTGATCTTCGCTTGGTACAACTATACATTCACTGTATGGTCACTGTATTTGGCTATCTGGAGTCATATGAAAATCTAGGGTTTTTTTTTTTTTTGCTTTTGAGACAGGGTCTCGTGTTGTAGTTCAGGCTGGCCCTGAGCTCACTATGGTGCCCAGGCAAGCCGCTGCGAACTCAGCAATCCTCCTGTCTCTGCCTCCCGAGTGCTGGGATTACAGGGGTGAGCCACCACGGCCGGCATTGTGGTATGCGGTGTTGATTGTTGGTGGGCGTGTCTCCATGCCCAGCATTATATGTGGTTACTGGGGATCGAACTCAGGACCTTGCGCTTGCGAGGCAGGCGCCGGAACCACTGAGCTAACTCTCCGGCCCTAGGGGTTTTGTTTTAATGGCATTTTCCACATGTGTCACACTTAAGTACAACTTTCAACTCCCTGCCTCCCACCAAGACAGCTGAGGAGGAAAGAAAAGAAAAAGAGATATCGAATAGCACTACTTTAAATGTGATTTGGGAGGAAATCTTAAACTTACCAGGTAAAATTAATTTATCAACAGGAATTACTTTGCCTCTGACTTCTTCATCGTCTTCTTCATCTTCCGCTAAAAACCAAAATATACAAAGTTGTATTTATTAACATACTGGCCACAGCAAAAGTTCAAATACTGTTGTTTTTAGTTTTTGAGACAGGGTCTCGCTTTGTAGTTCAGGCTGGCCCTGAGCTCACTATGTAGCCCAGGCAAGCCTCGAACTCAGCAATCCTCCTGTCTCTGCCTCCCGAGTACTGGGATTACAGGCGTAAACCACCATGCCCGGCTCAAATACTGTATTTTAACTAGCAATCACTAATGAAAACTAGCAATACAAAGAACACACAGTTCAGAAATAGTCTCCCAAACCCCACATCCAGTGAAACATGAATAAAGAAAATGCAGAAGTCCAACGTGCAGGCACAGATCTGTAATCCCAGTGCTCTGTGAGGCTAAGGCAGAAGAACTGAAAGTTCATAACCTAATAAGTCAGTGAGTCCCTACCTCAAAATAAAAAGTAAGAAAAGGCTGGGGATGTAGCTTAGTGTGAAGGCCCTACATTCAATTCCCAGTACCACAATAAGTAAATAAGTACATAAATGAATAAATAAAAAGTAGTACACCCATATATATGATGGCATACTATTCAGGCTTAAAAAAAAATTCTGCCACATTGGACAACATAGAGGAACTCTGAGAACACCTTGTTCGTGAAATAAGCCAGTTGCAGAAAAAACACTGCATGGTTCTACTGACAGCAAGTATCTTAAATACTCAAATCCATTGCATGGAAAAGTAGATGGTTATTTTCTGAGGTTAGGGGATATGGAAAAGAATTACAAATCAGTAGGCATAAACGTTCAGTCCAGCAAGATGAACTGGCTTTAGAGAGTTGAATGATGTGTTATATGGAGTCAGCAGTAATGTGTTGTGCACTTAAAAATTAAGAGACTGAGCTAGATGTGACAGTGTATGCCTGCAATTCCAATATTTGGGGGGCTAAGGCAGAAGGATTGTCATGAGTTCAAGACCAGTCTGAACGACATAGTGAAACTCTGTCTCAAGCAAGCAAACACATAAGTCTAGGACAGAACATTGTGTACAGGCTATAACAAAAGAAAATAAATTTAAACCTATGCACCTAATAAAGGCGAGGAAAGACACAGAATTCTCTCCAACATTTTGTTTATTTAATTGAATTACTCTTTCTCTGGACCATATAAAGTTGTTTGGTTTTGAGACAGGGTTTTGCTATTAGATCGGGCTGGCCTTGAACTCACTATGTAGCACAGGTTGGCCTCAAACTCATGGTATTTCTCCTGCTTTGGCCTCCCAAGTGCTGGGATTACAGATGTGAACCGCATGGCCAGCATCTGCAATACAGTTGTAATTTACCTACAATCAGAACACAGTGAACATTTGAACTTACGGCTGAACAGGTCTTTTGCTTGATCATAAGTCTTTGGGAATCCATCCAAGATGTAACCTTGATTCTTACAAGGCATGGATTTTAGCTTTTCTTTCATAAATTGAATTACATATTGATCTTCTAGCTCACCTGATAAAAAGGAAAAACATAGCACTGTGGAGCACATTCTACATAGGATTTATGTACTAAACTTGTCATAAAAGCTCTAGTACAGCCAAATTACTGAAAACTCATTTCTTTGCTCTCAAAGTAAAAAATACCTGGTTTTGCATTTTGAGCATGACACACAAGTTCTAGCAAATGTTAGAGGAGAATCCAAGCAGCTGGCCTAGGAGGAAGAATGGGAGCACAGTGCTGCTGTCTGAATGACAAGATGTTCTGTGAGGACAGCTTTGGAGCAGGGCTGGTGAGGAGCAGGTAGAATAGTGCAGAGCACTCAGACTGCCTGTAGGTTCAATGATTCTGTTGTGAGAATTAAAATAGTGAAGCACAGGGTTAAGGCATAGCAAGCCAGCTAGACACTGGGCATGACCTGTCAGTCATAGAGATTCAGACACATGCTTGCAAGCCCTGCACCAGAACCAATTGGAGAAGGCTATCTTCAGTTCTTCAGGCCCGAAATCAAGCAGTTTTTTGATAGGACAGCCCAGACCTGATGCTAGAAGGGAAGGCATGGCCGCTGTATGCTCTTTCCTGTCCACTTCTTTGTTCAGGACATGAACATGGAATCTCTAGGAGGAACCCACAGCACCCAGACCCAGGTAACAAGAGTACTTATGTTGGGCCGGAGGGTTAGCTCAGTGGTTTCGGCGCCTGCCTCGCAAGCGCAAGGTCCTGAGTTCGATCCCGGTGACCACATACAATGCTGGACGTGGAGACTCACGCCCACCAGCCATCAATACCACACACCACAGTGCCGGGCGTGGTGGTTCAGCACTCGGGAGGCAGAGACAGGAAGATTGCTGAGTTCAAGGCTTGCTGGGCTACATAGTGAGCTCAGAGCCAGCCTGAACTACAAAGCAAGACCCTGTCTCAAAAAAAAAAAAAAAAGAGTACTCATGTTGCTAATACATGATCTAATGAAGTAGGTGCCCAGGCTAGGGGTGTAGCTCATGACAGAACATGTGCGTAGTGTCAGGGGGGGATCCAGACTGGATCAGGGATGGAGATGTATGTGGCTCCATGCAAAGGGCTTGCTATAGCAATGTGCAACAGCTCAAGCACTACACTGTGCTACAGTCAAGTGTCACAGCCAAGACCCACAGCTCTGAGGCACAGCTGAGTGTTACAGGTTAGTGTTACAGCTGTCACAACTTCGAGAATCTGAAGGTCCCTTGAAGAGATGGAAGCCAGACAACTCAAAGGGGTTCATACTCTGAAATCTGAGGGCTTGAGTAGAGGTGAGAGCCTCCTTAGACAGGGGTGTACAGGGTAGGTGAGCATGCTCACCGAAGCAGGGAGGTGCAGTTGCAGAACACTCCTGAAAGGCATAGTGAGTGAGCACAATCAGATTACCAGAGGGGAAGGGTTAACAGAACATTCCCGAAAGGGGTGAATTCATTATTTATTTATTATATTATTTGTTTATTATTTATACAGCTTGATTTATTTCAGGTGCTGCATGGCGTCTGCTTGACTTGAAGGTAACTTCCCATAAGTGGTCTTCTTGGTGGGGTCATTGCTAAATGACCCTTGGAGGCAGAGTGGCCATGCCCAGGGCCCTTTCTCTAGCACAGTGCGGCTTCCCTAGATAATCAGGACCTCTGGCCAAGGTGCAGTCCTGTGGTAGGCAAGTGCTTCTGCTCAATTTTTAACATAGATGCCACTTGTGCACTGGACGCTAAGGCGGTGCATGGCAGAGCAGGCAGCGGTCATATGGTGAGGTGGCGGGTATGTCTGTTGTAAAGCCCTGGGCATTACATGGGTTCTTCATCCTCTCTGCTGATTGGTAGGCCTTAACCGCTGTCTCCCCACCTGCGCTCCACTCCTGTCCTCTCACCTGTTGTAACCATGATTTGATTTTCTTCTTTTGAAGACACAACCCACACAGGAGAACATCATGTAATATTTTTCTTTCCTGTGTATGCTTTATTTCACTGAGTGTAATGTCCTCCTGGTCCATCCATGCTGGGCAGATTATGAGACCGCTTCCTTTTTCAAGGTTGAATCGTATTCCATTGTTTCTGTTTTTTTTCTTTTCTGAGACAGGGCCTTGGTCTATAGTTAAGGCTGGCCTAGAACTCACAATGTAGCCCAAGCTGGCTTTGAACTTGGGGTGATCTTTCTGCCTCAGCCTCCCCAGTTTTGGGATTACAAGTGTGTGTCACCACACCCAGCATAATATTCTGGGGTGTGTGTGTGTGGGTGCCATATCTATCTCCCTCTTCCCCATGGAAGAATGTTTACGTCGTTTCCATGCCTACGCCGCTGTGAATATTGTTGGAGGAACACAGGAATGAGAGTATCTGTAGATGCTGATGTTTCATCTCCTTATGTTATATATCCAGAAGAGAAATTGCTGGGCCTAAAGGTAGTCCTACTTTAAATTCATTATTTTCCCTCCTCCCTAACTCCTCACGCCAGCTCTTTCTTTTCTGATTTTTGTGAGAGGCTCCCAGCGTGTTGCCAGGCTGGCCTTGGATCCACCCACCTCGGCCTCCTCAGGGGCTGAGATTACAGTCATCTGCCACCCACTCTAGCTATTTTAGATTTTTTCTTGAGGAACCTCCTGTTCTGTTTGCCATAAAGGCTAAACTTCCTCTCTACTTAAAGAAAAAAAAATGAACATGCATGGCCCTGCTGGAGAGCCTTAAAATATATTTTTAAGGGTTGGGGATTTAGCTCAGTGGTTCGGGCATCTGGCTGGCAAGTGCAAGGTCCTGAGTTCGATCCCTGGCACCACATACCACAATCTTGGGCATGGTGGCTCATTCCTGTAATCCCAGCATGTGGGAGGCAGAAGCAGGAGGATTGCTGTGAGTTCGAGGGTCTACATAGTGAGTTTATGACCAGTCTGAAATACAAAGTGAAACCCTGTCTCAAAAAAACCCACAAATAACTAAAACACACACACACACACACACACACACACATATTTAAAAGAAATTTAGCTAGGTGTTCTTGTAATCCCAGCACTCAGGAGGCTGAGGCAGGAAGATCACTGCGAGTTTGAGGCCAGCCTGGGCTACACAGTGGGTTCAAAACCAGCCTGAACTACAGAGAGAGACCCTATCTCAAAAAAGCAAAACAAAACAAAACTTTTAACTCTTATCTTTCAAACACCAGTGGTATTAAAGTGTTCATTGTAACTCATATTCAAAGTGTGAAAACAGGGTTTAAAAATAGCTACAAGTCAAGATGTTCCAATAATCAGTGCACAATCTAGATATCATAAAGTTGATAAACTCACAAAACCTTTTCCCCTTTTTATTTCACACTCACAGATAAACTGAAAGACTAGTTCTTGCTTGGGTATGTGACTCATGCCTGTAATCCCAACACTGGGGGCTGGGGGGTGCTGAGGCAGTTTGGAGCCCAGCTTGGGCAATTTAGTGAGACAAAGTTTCAACAGAAACAGAAAGGTAGGGGAGGGATGTCTGCAGATGTAGCTCAGTACAAAGATCCTGAGTTCGGTCTTAGTGTCGTGAGAAAGAGAGAGACAGGCAGAGAGACAGATGGACCAGTCCAGTGATCACCAGCTGGACCCAGTGCTTCCTCAGGGCTTTGGAAAGATAGAGGACAGACAGGCGAATTCGGGACTCCCACTGCCCTCGGTGAGCAAACCCTTCCTCTGGCGGCGCCCCTGTCAGCAGCGGCGGTGCCTCATTCGGATGTGGCACTTGTGTGGCCAGTCTCGCTGCCACGTCAAAACATAGCCAAGTGAGCTCCTGGCTGCGACTCGTCCTCCCACCCTGCAGCAGGTGCAAAGGTCTTGTTTTGCTCCAGCATAGTCAAAGTCCAAGTTCTATGTCAGGTAAACACTGAATTGGGAGGGTTTTTGGACAGTTGTAAGAAGCCTTTTCCCCTTGTTAGAGGCGAAGTGATGCACACCTGTGATCCCAGCACTCTGGAGGCTGAGGCAAGAGGGTTGCTGTGAATTTGAAGCCATGGAGTGAGCTCAGGGCCAAGCCTACACCACATAGTGAGACCGTGTCTCTAAGAAACAAAACAGATTTAGCTCAGTGGTTCTGGCGCCTGAGTGCCAGGTCCCTGGTTCGATCCCTAGTAACCACACACAGTAATACTGGGTGTTGTGACACACTCACCAGTAATCAGTACCACACCCCACAGTCCTGGGCGTGGTGGCTCACGCCTGTCATCCCAGCACTTGGGAGGCAGAGGCGGGAGGATTGCTGAGTTGGAGGCTTGCCTGGGCTACATAGTGAGCTCAAGGCCA
>PVIC010055644.1:0-11176 GCA_004025085.1 Thryonomys swinderianus
TTGATTTCACTTATTAGTATATGTAGGATCTTACTTCTTGATCCAATCTGCTAATCTGTGTCTTTTAATTGGCCCTTGAGTCCATTGACATTAATGATTATGACTGATACGGACATATTCAGAGCTGCCGTGTTTCCCTGTTCTTTTTTTCTTCCTTGCTTTTCCCCTTTTCTGTTTAGTTTGCCCCAGTGAATTCACTCTCCTGGGTCTCGTGGGTATGGAATTTTCTGTGGTTTTTTCCAAGATGTTCTTTAGAATGTTTTGGAGTGCAGGGTTCATATTTGCGAAGTTTTTCAGGTGCTCTTTATCATGGAAATATCTTATTTCCCCGTCTATTCTGAAAGATAGTTTTGCAGGATACAGCAGTCTAGGCTGGAGGTTGTTTTCCTGCAATGCTTGAAATACTTCCCTCCAGGCTCTCCTTGCGTTGAGTGTTTGTGTTGAAAAGTCTGCTGTGATCCTAATGGGCTTCCCTTTGTAGGTGATTTTTCCCTGTAGGTGATCTTCCTTTCTCTCACTGCTTTCAGTATTTCATTCTTGTGTTGTGTATCTGGAACCTCGATAATTATATGTCTAGGTGTAGATATTTTTATGTCACAGCGTTTTGGAGTCCTATAGGCCTCTGTTATCTGCATGTCCATTGCTTTTCCTGTGAAGTTTTCTGCCGTTATCTCTGACAACAGATTTTTTTTGTCTTTTGCATTGTCTCCTGCTTCCTCAGTGACTCCAATCAGTCTTATGTTATTTTTCTTTGAGTCATCTAGAAGCTGTTGGATTGATTTCTCATGGTCCCTTGCCCTTTTCCATAGAGTATGTCTTTCCTTCTCATTGGTTGCTATGCTGTCCTCTAGGTTTGAGATTCGGTTCTCTGCTTCATTCATCCTACTTCACAAGCTTTCATTCTCCTTCATCATCACCTGGAGCTCTGCTTGAAGCTGTTTAAAAGGTTCCATTGCTTCTGCTATCTTGGATTCTATCATCTCACTTTAATGATGTCTTTCTTTAATGATGTCTTTCACTCTGGACAGTATCTCTGTTTTTATCTCAGAGATGAGTTCTGATTTCCATTTTACTAGGTCTGCTTTAGTTACCATCTCCAAGAGTCCTGGTGTTTGAGTTTCAGTTTGCTCTATTTCCCTTTTCTTTGAATTTCCCTGTGGTGGTGATCTTTGTGTCTGACTTTTTGTATATTTTCTCATTTTTACTCTTTTGTTGTTACTAATACTCTTTGTTTAATTCCTTGCCTGATGACACAGCAATGTTTGTTGCAGGTCTCTTTCTTTGTATTATCTGGGTCCCTTGGAAGTGGCACTTTCCTGGGGGGGGTCCTCCTTGAATCTGTAATGACCCTTGAGAGTTCTCAGTTCTGATACATCATGGGAGGTATTTGAACAGAACAATCACATCATCTTTGTTACCATAATATAATCAGTGCCAATATCAGTATTAAACACAGTAAATAAAATGAAAAGTTTTGTTAATTTCTATTCTGAAGACTTGGAGCTCATGAGTTACCTCTATGTCCATATGCCAAAATTTAGAATTAATCAGCAATGTGTATACAACATGTAGATCATAAATGTACCCCCAGGAGCCTTTGGAAATAAAAGTTTACTGGGGAATCAGGTTGATAGGAAGACAGAAGAAGAATGAAATAGGCTTAGCAGCTTCCCTTGTTTTTTATCTTGCCTGGTCTCTCAGTGCGGCTGCAGTGTGGAGGGATGCAGGAAATGGCTCCGGGCTCCTTTCGGGTCTGTGTTGTCACAGCGCAGTTCCGGGGTGGAGTGGGGACCAGCTGGCAGCCCGCAGTCCTCTGAGCTGGGAATGGCGCCCAGGGTCTGCGACCTGAGTCCTATAGATGCAGCTCCAGGGTGGGGTGGGGACTGGGGGCGGGCGAGATCCTCTGAGCTTCTAATGGCTTTTTTTTTTTTTTTTTTTGAGACAGGGTCTCACTTCGTAGTTCAGATGGCCCAGAGCTCACTATGTAGCCCATGCAAGCCTCAAACTCACAACAATCCTCCTATATCTACCTCCTGAGTGCTGGGATTACAGGCATAAGCTATCACACCTGCATTGTGATATATGGTACTGATTGCTGGTGGACGTGAGTCACCAAGCCAGCATTGTGGGGTGTGGTTACCTGGGATCAAACCCCGGACCTTGTGCTTGCAAGGCAAATGCTGGAACCACCGAGCTAAATCCTCAGCCCATATGTGTTTTACCTTTCAAAGGACTTTTTTCCAAGTTTCTGGAAATACTCTCCATGTTTTCAACTGGTGATAAGAACAGAACTGCCTTTCAATGGTGGATTAATTTCAAGTGGATAGTTTATGAAAAGAGTTTCTCTGACAGTCTTCTAAAAATAGATATTCTAATAGAACTGTGTGGTAATTATTGAGGAAATAGTAATTTCCTTATATCTAAATAAAGTTCCAGCAGGGTTGAGTATGCTCTTGAATGCTGTTTTAGTCATTTGTCAGGTGTATCAGCTTGTCATCAGACAGGGTCTAACAAGGACCCCAGCAGGGACCATGTCTCTCTCCCCTCTTGGAGTAGGTATCAGATTCCTAAATTCTTTCACTTAAAAAAAAAAAAGAGAGAGAAAGAGAAAAGAATTTCAAGAAGCTTCCATGTGAAAGAAAGGTTTACTAGACAATATTAAAAAGTAAGGGAAGACAGTTGAAGATTCCAGCTTATATAGTGGGAGAGGGCTCTCTCTGGTACCAAGGTCCAACTGATCCATTCACAAAGCCCCAGCTTCTGTGGCTTTGCTGCAGTAGGCCAGGGCTCAGTTGATCATTATCTCCCTTCTGGAGATCATTATTTCAGAGGCTCTGGAAGGATCCCTATGGCTCGAGGGGCAGTTTTTCCTGGAACCCAGGCCACTGTAGGTATAAGACAGTGGCTAGAGATTTAATCAGAGTGGGTCTAGAAGTGGATATTGTAAAAGCTGGCATTTGGGCATCCCTATAGGTCCTGAAAATACTCTTACATTGTGTTCCTCGGTATTGAAAGGGAATATAAAATAGATAAAGTAAATGTAGGGCTTAATAAACCTTGCTTTGCCAGCTATTCCTAAGTGATTAGTGTATATATCCAAAGTTTTAAGCTAATTAAGTCCAAGCTTTGTTTTGTTTTCAGTTACCTATTGGGAATCTGTAGGTTCAAGTAAACTCATGACTTTTACCAAAAACTATTTTTAAATCTTTGCCTCAGTAGAAAACACAGGTTAAGGACTCGAAGTAAGTTTGACCTCAGTACCTGTGGTCTCTGACCATGTCAAGACTATTGTCATCAGTATAATCAATTTTATTCTCTCTTATATGGTAAGCAAAATTACATTCCGAAGTCCCTGTATTAGTGATCAAGTAAAAAATAATCACTTTTCTCTCATGACTTGATGATACTCAAACCAAACAGTGAATTCTGAAAAGGATGCTGTGTTGTGCCATGACACAAAGCCCAGATATTTTAGAGCATATTCAGGATGAAATAGTAGACCAGACTTCTGCAACATGATAAGGGGTGCAACATAAGACTGAAAGAATAGGTAACAAAATGTGGAAGTTTTTGAATGCCAGTTTAATAAATTTAGATTTCACTTTATGTATAGAACAGTCCTTGGATATTTAGCTGGAAGGAATGAAATATTGATAAGCTCTGTTTTATAAAAAGATGACTCAAAGAACAGCAGACTGTGACCATGGAACAGAATGGAAAAGAAATTCCATATTTGATACAGAAACAAAATTCAGCCTTGTTTAGATCATAACTAGTAAATGGTAGAGCTAGGACTCAAGATATCTGACTCCAGAACCACTCACTACACTGTGCACCCTTGTGTTCATCTTTTATGTATACTGGATAAAAAATAGTCGACATTTCTTCAGTCCAGTCACTTTCCAAGCATGGTTCAGCTCTAGTAATATGAACAGTTTCCCAAATACATGTCTGCCTGTTTACAAAGGCTGCCCTCGCTCCATGCTGTGTCAGCACTTGATGGCATATGTCTTTTTTCCTATTAGCTCCTTTGGTGGATATCTCAGTGTGGTAGAGCTGTTTGTTTTATTGAGGCAAAATTTACATGAAATAAAATTAACCTTTAAAAACTGAAGAGTTCAGTACTATCCAGTGTCCTGGGTGTTGTACAGCTACCCTCTGTGGCTCTAAACCACCCCTTCAGCCAGGCCTGTGAAGCAGCATCCCCCATGCCCATGGCAGCCATCCTCTGTACTCCTTTTCTGAGTATGTTCTAGATCTGTCATGGGAATGGATGGCATGATAGGTAACCTTTTGTTTTGCTTCTTTTGACTTACTGTGTTTGGAAGTTTAACCGCACTGTAGCTAGCATAAGCAGTTTATGAGTAGCACCCTGTCATCTGATACACCACAGCTCGTTTATCTATCCATCCAGTGGTGCTCATATAAGCTGCTTCTGCATTTAAGACATTGTGGATGATGGTGCTGTGTGTGCACATATATTTGAGTGTGTTTTCATTCCTTTGACTGTGCAGCTGAGAGGAATCACTGCTCACATGGTGATGGTTTATCTTTTTGAGGCACCTTCAGCCTGTTTTCCACAGCATCTGAACCATTTTATGTCCTCACTAACAGTGTATGAGGATTCCTCTTTCCCCGTGTCCTTGCCAACACTTGTTATTTTCCACTTTGTTGTTCTGTGGTGGTTGTTCTTAAAGCCATCTTACAGTTTAAGTGGTATCCACTGGATTTTGATTTACATCCCTTAATGACAGTGATGTTAAGAATTGTTCTTGGGCTTTGTTAGCCAGCTGTGCCTCTGTTTTGAAGAAATGCCCTCTTTTTTTTTTTTTTTTTAACTTTTTGTTGAGATAGGATCTCAGTGCATAGTCCTGGCTAGTTTTGAAACCACAGGAATCCTCATGCCTCAGCATCCCAAGTGCTGGGATTATAGGCATGTGATACCACATCCAGCCCAAAATGCCTTTTTTTGAATTGGATGATTTTTCTTTGTTATTGGGTTCATTGTATATTCTGCATACTAGATACTTACATATATGATTTGCAAATAGTTTCTTATATTCTATATGGATTTTTTTCACTTTTTAAAAATCCACTGTCAAATATGAGGTTCTGAATTTTGTTTTTCTTCTATGCATTTTATGACTTTACTTCTTTTCTTTAGGTTATTCATCCATTTTACACTTTTTTTTTTTTGAGACAGGGTCTCACTTTGTAGTTCAGGCTGGCCCTGAGCTCACTATGTAGTCCAGGCAAGCCCAGAACTCAGCAATCCTCCTGCCTCTGCCTCCTGAATGCTAGGATTACAGGCATGAGCCACCAGGCCCAGCAATTCTACACTATTTTTTATATGTAGTGTTTTAGAGGTACAGTTTCATTGTTTTTGCAAGTATAAATGCAGTGTGATTAAAGTATATGGTAAATCATCAGTCTTTTTTTTTTTTTTTTTTTTTTTTTTTGAGACAGGGTCTCACTTTGTAGTTCAGGCTGGCCCTGAGCTCACTATGTAGCCCAGGCAAGCCTTGAACTCAGCAATCCTCCTGTCTCTGCCTCCCGAGTGCTGGGATTACAGGCATGAGCCACCACGCCCGGCACTAAATCATCAGTCTTTTAAAATTATTATAGAATAAACTGCAAACATATACTAATAAGAGATTAAAATTATTACAGTAAAAGACACATTGGTAGTAATCCCCATGACAGTACTCCCCTTTACCTCAAACACACTTATCCCATCGTTCTTGCCACTTTCTAAAGCAGTTCTAGAAGTCTTCCATGTCCTTATAAGGCTTAATTAAAACTACAGTGTGTGCTGCTGGTGAGTTCTCCCCAACAGGAGAGTCACAGAACACCCTCACCTGCTCGCCGCCTGGCTGACCTGGCACTGTGCTGCAGCTTCCTCTCCCTCGGAGTCAAAGTGGTTGTGAGAGCTGATCATGTGAGTCAGCTCAGGAATTCCAGGCAGCTGCATCTGTGCAACTAGACACAAGAAAAACCTTCAGAGCTGCTTCAGAAAATGAGAGCTATGTGAGAAGTGTGTGTGTGTGAAGCCAGCAAAAGTATTTTGAGGGGGATCAATAATAAAGTGTATTTTTTACTGCAATAGACTTTGTAAATGTAAGCATTCACTATATTTTTAAACTATACCACCTATATATTATCTCAGCACCATTTGCTGAAAAGATCATTTTTTCCCATTAAATTATCTTGTTTGTTAAATATAATTTTCTCATCCATGCAGGGTTATTTCTGGGCTTTCTGTTGTGTCACATTGATCTGTTTGTCTGTCTTTATGCTAGTACTACACTGGTTTCATTACTGTGGCTTTGTCATAAGTTTTAAAATAAGAAATCGTGAATTTTCTAGCCACTGCCATATCTTCTTCCTCTTGCTCCTTCTCCTCCTTCTCCTCCTCCTCCTTTTTCTCCTCCTGGTGCTTGAAGTCAGGTTTTTTGTACTGTGCTATATCCCCAGTCCATTTTTGATTTTGAGACAGTCTCACTAAGCTTCTCACTCTAAGTTCAAACTTTTGACCTTCCTGCCATGCCTTCTCAGAGTTCTGGGATTACAGGTATACACTATCACAGCTAGTTCCTTCTTTTTCACAATTATTTTGGCTATTTTGGGTTTCTTCACATTCCATTGAATTTTGAAATAGATTCTTGTATTTTGGGGGAGAAAATGTCATCAAGATTTTCTTGAGGATCACTTTGGGCAATATTCACATCTTAGCATTCTTAAGTGTCCCAAGCCATATTCATGGATACTTTTCCTTTAATTTCTTTCAGCAGTACTTTATAATTTTCAATATAGAAGTCATTTGCTTCACTAAGTATTTTATTGTATGGTGCTATTTTAAGTGGAATTATCTTTATTTTCTTGACTGTTCATTGTTAGTATGTAAAAACACAACTACATTTTGTGTTGATTTTAGGTACTGCAATATTGATAAATTCATTTATTCTAACCAGCTTGCTGTGGGGTCTTTAGAATTTTCTACATAAAATATGATTCTATCTATGAGTACAGATAATTTTACTTCTTTCCAATTTGGATCTTTTATTTCTTTTTTTTTTTTTTAACCTAACTGCACTGGCTAGAACTTCCAGTTCTGTGTTGAATAAAAATACTGAAGCAGGTATCCTTATCTTGTTCCTGATCTCAAAGGATACAGTGTCAGTCACCTGCATATGTAGATGTGGATTTTCCATTTAAAACTTTCATGATGTTGAGATAGTGTGTCATTCAGCTTTGCATTGCTGTGACAAACTGAGATAAAATACGAGAGGAAAGACTTATTTTGGTTTATGCTTTCAGACAGTGGTTGCTTGGCTGCATTGCCCTCAGTCTTGTGACACTGTATGTCATGGGAGAATGTAGCAGAGAACACTGACCACACATCATGGCCGCAGAGGGACGAAGGAAAGGCTCGGATCCTAGTGTCCACTTTGAGGGCATGCCCCAGGGACCTCCCTTCCCTGTACAAGGCCCCCTTTCCTAGAGACAGTCCACCTTCCAGTGCTCAGTAGCTCTGCAGGCTACAGGCCAAACCTCCCACATGTGGGCTATGAAAGACACCCATCCAAACCAGAGCAGGGGGTTTCCTGCTACTCTTAGTTTATTAGAGGTCTTTGTCATGAAATAATGTTGAATTTTGTCAAATGTTTCACTACATCAATTGTGAAATAGTCATTTTCTTTCCTTCATTCTTTTAGTCTGATACATTACATTGAGAGGTTTTCTATTGAACAGCCCTCAGTTCACTGTAATAAACCCTACTTAATCTCAGTGGATACTGGTTTAAAAATATTTTGGATTTGATTTGCTGATCTGAAGATTTTTTCCACCAACACTGAGAAGGTGCCTTGGCCTTCTTTGTTCACTTGTGCAGGTTCTGTCTTTGGAATCAGGGTAGCACTGGCCTTGTGGGATCTGTCAGGTGGTGCTTCCTTCTCAGGGAGAGACTGAGTTACTTTATCTCCCCTTTTTTTATGTTATTTTCAGTTTTGTCTTTTTTTTTTATAGCCTTGTAAGGAACTTCTGGTTTCATTAATTCTATAGTTTTTCTACTCTCTGTTTCATTTACACTGTTACCCTTTGCTAGCATGGGGCTTACTTTGATCTTTTCCTAGGTACTTAGGATTAAAGGTTAAATTATTAGAGATTTTCTCATCACTATAGGAACTTACTGCTGCAAGTTTCTCCCAGGCACCAATATCACTCTGCCCATAAGGTTTGACATGTATTATTTTTATTTTCTCTAAGTATTTTATTGTCTATAAGTATTTTCTAATTGCCATTTTCATTTTTCTTTTACTGTTGTTTGTATAAGTTTTTCATTTCCATGTAGTTGTGACTCTTCTCTAGTTTTCCTCTGCTATTGATTTCCAACTTCGTTCCTAGAGATTTGATAAGGTGCTTCATTGATGGTTGTTTTGTTGCCTGGTGAGTTACTATCCTGAAGAATATTCCTTGAGCCCTTAAAAAGAATGGTGTTATGCAGTAATTAGATAGATTTTGAAAGATCTTTAGGTCTTGCCGGGCGCAGTGGCTCAGGCCTGTAATCCCAGCACTCAGGAGGCAGAGATGGGCGGATTGCTGAGTTCGAGGCTTGCCTGGGCTACATAGTGAGCTCAGAGCCAGCCTGAACTACAAAGTGAGACCCTGTCTCAAAAAAAAAAAAAAAGATTTTCAGTGCCAGGCATGGTGCCTCATGCCTGTAATCCCAGCACTCGGGAGGCAGAGGCAGGAGGATTGCTGAGTTCCAGGCTTGCCTGGACTACATAGTGAGCTTAGATAGAGCCAGCCTGAACTACAAAGCGAGACCCTGTCTCAAAAAAAAAAAAAGATCTTTAGGTCTCGTTAGTTATAATGCTGTTAAGTCTGACTTTGTATTTACCATTAAGATGTTTTATCCATACTGAAAGTCAGGTATTAAAGTCTCCAACTGTTACCATACAACTGTCCTACTTCATGTGGTATTTGTATTACTACCTTGTTAGTCCTTCTCTAGGAGCATGGTCTAGAAGTGACAATGTTTACAACACAACATGAAAGTAAAATAATGCACGCATGCATAGGGACATGCCGAGAATGAAGAGTTAGCCAGGCCACCGGGAAGAGAAGGGCCTAAGACTGCTGCGTGTTTAGACCTGGTGCCCACCTGTTCTGTGTTTCTGTCTCTGTTGCCTTGACTTTCTATTCTTACTGTGCCTTTCCTAGGCAAGCAAAATCAAAATACAAAGTGAAAATACTGGGTTCCTTTGCCTATCATCTTTAATATGACTTTTTAGTTCTTGAGATAAAAATAAATAATGCAGTAATTTGTTGTAAGATGAGGCATACAGTAGGATTGTTTTGGTGACTAAATCAGTCACCAGATAGGAGTAAATATAAAATCCGTCACTATATGAGTCATGAGTCAGTCACTGTATGAAAATCAGTCACTATATGAAAAATCAGTCACTATATGAAAAACACTTTGGAGTCGGAGATTTAGCTCAGAGGTTCCAGCGCCTGCCTAGCAAGTGCAGGGTCCCTGGTTTGATCCCCGGTAACCACACACAACAATAGCAGGTGTGGTGACACGCCCATGACCAATCAGTACCACATACCACAGTGCCGGGCATGGTCCCTCACACCTGTAATCCCAGAACTCAGGAGGCAGAGGCAGGAGGATTGCTGAGTTCGAGGCTTGCCTGGGCTACATAGTGAGCCCAGGGCCAGCCTGAACTACAAAATGAGACCCTGTCTCAAAAAAAAAAAAAAAAAAAAACCACTTTGAATTTGGGATGGAATAAATATTAGGAAAGCTCTTAATTGGTCAACAAGGAGAGTCCACTTAACACCACATCTTGGAAATCAGCTTTTATGTGAATCTTTTGTTTAAAAATTAGTATTTATTTTTCTTTCTCTATTTTCTCCTATGTTTGAGTATTTTGAAAGAAAGTCTAGGTGAATATTTGTAGAACTGCTATTATTTATCTCACTTTTTGTTTTAGGAAATAGTTGGAATGGAAATAGTTGAGAATAATTATGATTTATTTTTACATGTTCACATTGAGCCCTACTTACAGTATTTTAACATCCAAGTCTATAATTATTTCTCTTTATCATCTTAATTTTATTTAGTATATATCTGGGTTTGCCTATTTTGTTATTCTTGACAATCAGCTCATGACTTCATTTATTAAGTCACTTTTTGTTCTTTTTCATTAATTTCTGACTTTCTTTGTACTATCTTTTAACTTTTTTTAGTTGATTTTTTTTTTTTTTTTTTTCTGTTTGGAGACAGGGTCTCGCTTTGTAGTTCAAGCTGGCCCTGAGCTCACTATGGCGCCCAGGCAAGCCGCCGTGAACTCAGCAATCCTGTCTCTGCCTCCTGAGTGCTGGGATTATAGGTGTGAGCCACCACGTCTGTCCGGCATTGTGGTATGCGGTGTTGATTGTTGGTGGGCGTGCCTCCATGCCCAGCATTATATGTGGTTACTAGGAATCGAACTCCGGTCCTTAAGCTTGCAAAGCAGGCGCCGGAACCACTCAGCTAACCCTCCGGCCCTTTAGTTGATTTTTTAAATCTCACTTCTTAACAAATGTATTTACAGTATAGATTTCCCTCATGCTACTGTTTTGACTCTCCTCATAGATTTTTGTAGTAAAGTTTTCTGCTACTCTTTATTTCCAAATAGTCCTTAGCTTTTCATTTTTTTAATTTAAATTTTTATTTTTCCTGAATTACATTGGAAAGTTTTATAAAACTTCCAAAAGGCTAGTTTGGTTATTGTCATTGTTGACTATTCTTTTGTCTGTATACTTTTTAAATTTTATTTAACTTTTTATATACTGGAGATTGAATCTAGGGCCTTTATACTTAGCTACATATATCCTCAGCCCTTTTTGTTTTTTGTTTTAAGACAGTGTCTCACTAAATTGCCCAGGCTGGGACTGAATTTGCAATCCTCCTGCCTCTGCCTCTGAGAGTGCTAGAATCACAGTTGTATGTCACCATAACCAGCTGCATACTTTTTTCATTGCTCTGCAATCTGAATGTAGGATAGGTGTTCCCGTGCCTTAAAACACATCAAAATTTTCTTTCTATCCCCTAATGTATGACTGGTTTTTGGAAAATACTGCAGGCTTGCTTTTTTTTTTTTTTTTTCGAGACAGGATCTCATTG